>UXGD01005555.1:0-14191 GCA_900474315.1 Torymus auratus
CCAAATATCAATAAATAATACACTTAAATATTAAATATAACATTTAATATAACACTTTCCAAATAAAAAAGTGGCCAAAGTTGAGATGGAAATAAAGTACTATATGTAACTCGGGAGAAAAATCGATGATTCCCTCGGGTGATCACTGCCCTCGCATCGCTTCGCTCGCTCCGGCAGTGAACCCACTTGCGGGAATTACGAGCGACTTTTCTCCCATGTTACATAATGTACTATTTCGTATCAGAGGTCTATAAAAAAGGCAAAAAACCAGGAAATTAATTTTCTCATCATTTTCTCTTTCAGCTGTTTAATTAAAATTTTTTCAATTATTGATTCAAAGTATAGTTTTTTCGGTTCAAAACAACATATATTATAAAAAAATTCAACAAAAATATTTTTTATTTTTTCAAAATTTGTAGGTGTAAGACCGTCTTGTCTTAATCGTTGCAAAATTTCTTGTAGAGATAGATTTTGGATAGCTTCCGGTTGGGTTCTTTGGGTAAAATGATTGGTCGATCAATCTCAGAGATATTTGAGGTTAACATTTTTTTCAACTTTTTTTCTAATCGTAATTACTCGAGAACGACTCTATGGATCTGAATCGGATGGGTAGCATTCGAAAGATAATTAAATACCCATATTTTCTATAAAAACAAAACTATTTTTAGTTATCACGGTTCTATTGTTATTGACAAAAACGTAAAAATTAGAAAACGAGAAAATGTGTTTTGCCTGTTTAATGATTACGGGGATATAAATGACTTAATCGCTTTAAATTAATTAGATACGCTGGCCAATTAGACCTACTAATAAAGGATTTTAAGAATAAGAAATAATGTATAATTTTCTTAATACTGATAAAGTTGTAAATTATTGAAAACATAAAGTCGGTCGCGTTCCCGAAAAATTACGATTTGAAAAAAGGGGGCTAAATCAGTTTTAACATCAAATATCTCTGAAATTCATAAACGAATTCTTCTACCCTAAGAACACATATAAATAATATCCAAAATCTACATTTTCACCAAATTTTAAAGAAATTAAAACAATTTTTCTCTACTTATCATGCGACAAAGAAAATGAGTTGAACATGTAACGGACATGCGCCGAACCTCCTTGTATAATTTTTGTGAATTGAACGAGTAATAAATATCCATCTACCTATAAACAAAAGCTGTAAGAATGTGTATGTCAATGTAAAACTTTATAAGAAAATATAAAAAAGCTGTAAAATTTATTTTCGTTTAAGAATACCCATAACAAATGTAATAAAATGTAAGCAAATGTAAGAAAACGTGTATACTTGTGACGCGGAAATCGCCAGCATGGGCGACCCTCGTTGTAGGACTCTCTTTGCCAATGCCATCGCTCTCATGCACTTACAGCGTAGCCAAATCTATATATAAGGCACGTATGTTAGTAAGGTGCGGCAAGAGCAACACATGAGAAAGAGAGAGACAGAGAAAGAGAGAGACAGAGAAATAGAGAAAGAGAGAGAGAGAGCGAGAGAGAGAGAAGAGAGAGAGACAGAGAGAGAGCGAGAGAAGAGAGAGAGACAGAGAGAGGGGGGGAGAGAGAGCAAGAGAAAGAGAGAAAGAGAGAGAGAGAGGGGGGGAGAGAGAAAGAAAGAGAGAGAGAGTGAGAGAGAGAAGCGGGATACCGCGTAAGGCAGCGCGCGAAGGAATGCCGGGAGTTAGTCTAGCCTCGGTGTGACCCTCGCCAGCTTCGGCCAGCTGGCCGTGCAACCAACCCGAGAGGGAGACATGAAGAGAGACAGAAAGGGGACCCACCCTAGTGTGCAAAATATACTATACTTTGCGCAGTTATGCGGGTTCGTAAAATCGAACTCTGCGGAGCTCGTTGGAAAAAAAGTATACGCAACACGTGCGCAGATAGGTCACCTGCACTCATCTCATTTGTTGCACTCATTGCGCTGGCGCGACAAACTCGTGCTGGATTATCTATATTGCATACTAGTTGTGTAATCTACTATTTTCGTGATTTTTAAAATTCAGCATTCGTCGGCCAACCGCAAGGATTATTCCGTGATGAAATAAGTGGCATTTATAGCTAACCATTGATTAAACAGTTGGCCAAACTTCTGGGATTTGCTGAATGAATGGCGAACGGTTGGTGACTATTTGTACCAGTGATACTTTAACATTAAGGTAGATTATGTACTAAGGGTGCGAAACAGGGGCTTACAGTGCAAGGGGATACTCACACGAGTGACAGGAATCCCCTGAGCGTTCATAGTGCATATACTATTTTATATACCACTCTTATCTCAAAATCATAACTTCAATATGATTATTCGACTTTCATGGTATAAAATACGGTTCGAAACTGGTGCGTACTCTCTAAATGTAAAATAGTGAAAAATCTACTATCGAACTAGGAGAGGCTCAGACCTCTGGATCACGGATTAGGCTGAAACATTAGCATAGGTTTTTGTATATAGAAATATGAAGAAAGCTGCAATATTAGACCCTAACGCTAAAAAAAAAATTAAGTTCTGGTCACTTTTACCTTTATTTTGAAAATAGTCTTCAAAAAAACCTTGTCTTAAAACGGCAACTATTTAACTTTAGTCAGTCTTAAATATCATTTCAAGTAGAGAAAATGAAACTGGAGAAAATCAGCTTTAATTTCCTTTTTTAATGATTTAAAAATATCGATTTCTCCCAAAGTTATCAACGTTTGAAATTGAGCATCGAAAGTGCACCAAAATACGCAGGCAGTCGAACAGTGAATTTTGAGGATTAAACAGTGAATTTTTGATGCTCAATTTCAAACGTTCATAACTTTGGGAGATATCGATATTTTTTAATGATTAAAAAAGCAAATTAAAGCTCGTTTTCTCCAGTTTCATTTTCTCTACTTGAAATGATATTTAAGACTGACTAAAGTTAAATAGTTGCCGTTTTAAGAAAAGGGTTTTTCAAAGACTTTTTTTCAAAATAAAGCTATAAGTGATCAGAACTTTAGTTTTTTTGAGCGTTAGGGTCTAATATTGCAGCTTTTTTCATATTTATATATCCAAAAACCTATGCTAAAGTTTCAGCCGAATCCGTGATCCGGAGGTTTGAGCCTCTCCTATTTAGTTTATTTTAGCAATCCATCTATTCAAAAAGCGCATCAATTTGGATTGTCAAAAGTGACAACAACTAAATAAAAAATACAATTCGATCACCAGTCTGAATCCGCCATATTGAATCTCAAAAAATTCCAACGAAACTTTGAAGAACTGATATTAGTGGCACGGTTTATTGCAAAAAAGTTTTGTATTCACAAGTTTTCATATCCAGAACAAATGTTATTTGAAAAAAAAATCTCAAAAGATCGTGCATTTTTTTCGAAAAATGGGTTATAACTTTTTTGGATCATATCCTAGATCAAATCTAAGTGCAGCAAAGGAAAGAGGGTCTCTTAATCCTTTAAAAACACCCTATCTCAAATTTTTCTTACGATTTTTTCACTAAATGATACAGGCTCCAAAGTCAAAGTAAAATTCGTGCAACTCAGGGCGAAAAAAGCATTAAATTGCTTCTGCCCTATATGACTATAGATAGGCGATTCCTCAAATTCGCGGGTATGAACAAACTAAACGATTTCGCCAAACAACCTCGGAAAGCTAATACGGAGCAATTTCAAGCAATCAACGTTCACCAACGAAATGCGCTACTGGTCACAAAACACACACATCACAAAACTCTCCAAATCAAACTCGGCCCTTCCGGCGCGCAAACCCAATCGATACTTGAAATTTTCCGCTGCGCTCTCTCTCCCGCGCGTTTATCGGTAAGAGAGAAAGAGAGAGGAAGGGAGAAGACCTCAAAAAGCAAATTTCCTCCTCGATACCGACGCGCGCGCTGTATGTGTGCGTGTGTGCGCCCTCTGCGCGAAATCCGATTACCGGCGGGTAACTTCTGGCCCCGCGGCAATTTCTCCGCGGTAAAACCCCGCCTAATACGGCTGAAGCTAGAGAGAGAGAAAATTCAGACGTACGTAGGTACGTATACGTACGTTCAGCCATGACCTAATGACGCAAATACGATTGCGCGCTCGCCCCCGATAGTTGGTTCTCCCACTCAAATAGAAAAGAGTGCACCGTGTGTGTGTGTATAGTTTCGGCGAGTTTCGATATATGTATTGGCGGTCCGACACCGCGAATGCTAAAGCCCCGCCGCGAGGCTCGCGAAAGAGAGGCAGGTAGAGGAGTTCGCGTGTGTTTTTGTGTCGGCGTGCGGCAGGAGTTCGTGCGGTGTGGAGTGTATGGAACTGCAGTGATGAGTCGTAGCCGGGGCAGAGAAAAAGAGAAATAGGAACAAATGGACAGGGTAGCGGCTGTTAATTTTGAGAATGGTGATAAGCTTTTAAGCTTTTTTATTAGCGTTGTGTCGCGTTTTAAATTATTCATATAAGTATTATTGGAGAGTTTTATTTATAATGAAATTCGCTCGTATGGTCGAAAATACTGAGAAGAAATAAATTGAAAATATAGTTAGCGTTGAATAAAGCTATTGATTAGTAAAAATGTTGTTTTTTTTCCTTCAATATATCTAGTAAAGTTAACAAGCTCGGAAAATAAATTTTAATTGGAATAGTATTTCAAGTGGACTTTTAATACTCTAAAAAGATTTAAAAAAAATTGGAATTCCGAATCCAATATACGTCGAGTCGAAGTCGTTCTAAAATTCCAATTTTCGTGAAATCGAGTGAATATTCAAAGTTTAATGGCGAATACTTATTTAATGATCCCGATATGGTAAAACATATGAAATTCAGAGAGGATAAAACTAGTTTTAAACAACTAGCATGGAGGATTAAAGCTTCATATACTTAAAAAAAGAGTACGATTTGATGAAGGTCATAATAATCTAGGAGTTAACTAGTAACGCATATTAGATAATGAGAGTAACAAGTTAGACTTGAAATTAATCTCTGTATAGCAGCTTATTTAATAACGACAAAGCTCATATCCAGCGCTAAACGCAAAATCAACTGCCGCGGTTCCTGAGGTTTTAGAAGTACAAATATAGCCAAGTGTGATGAGCTTCGTATAAATGGGTAAATATGCCCGTATTGTCTGCGAAACCCAAAAGTAAGATCAAATTTGCATGGGCGCTAATGCAATCACTTAGCTCGCGCTTATTCAACTAAAGTCAAAAGCGTAGCGTGTATATTTTGTTATACAATCATTACACACATTTCGTAATATTACATTGTAACAGTAATCGGGATAACCAAAGTTATAAAAGATATAAAAACGATCGTCTGAAAACGACGGGGAATTAAAAGACCAGGTGAAGAAGACGATTTTTAGGGATTAGCTGGGACGGCCTCGAGGGGATTTTCACGATTGGCCGGGAGAAAACGCGCTCGCTTGTGATTCGGAATTTCAAATGTTATCGGGAGAGCTCTCGGTCCATTGACTACCGGCCACCGACGCAGTGAAAATTCAGAAAACTCGCTCGTGAGACACGCGGCGAGAGCTTAACGAAGCAATGAGGATTACATATATAGCTCGTAACGCGAACTTGAGAGGATCAGGGAAAGAGAAATGTGTATAACGATTTGCGTTGTATATGGTTTATCGCTGCGTTATGGTTGGCGTGTGCAATTACACGGTTTTGGAAGTTTTTAATGGCTGCGTGTGTAGGGAACGCTTGTGATGGAGGCTGTTCGAATGGCAAAAGTTACAATATCGCTTTACGGATTTATGTTTTATAGTTAAAAATAAAATACTGAAAAAGTTTAATGTTTCGCTCGATACGGGAGCGCTGCGTAAAAATCAAAAGCCATATCCGAAATCAGCGCCGGATCGATGCCATTCTATATATACTTCCATTCGGATTGAATTTTTTAATATTCTTGATTTTTAATCTGTCTTTCGGTAACGTAACCAAAATGATGCCGTGAAGCTTTAGATACAATAAATGAATATCGTTTTATTTTTTATTGCCTGTTCTTAGCAGTTATATGTACCAACTTTAAATCATTAAAAAAATTTGAAATTCTCCCGTAAAAAATATCCCTCCTCGTTAACAAAGAAAAGAAAAAAAAATTCATAACCCATGCTATACGTATACTATCCTACCTCTACGCACTTTCCCGGCACCTCTACAAAATCAAAAAATAATTTTCCGCTTCGAACACTATACCCAGAACACCGCGGTGCAATCGCACACAAAAGCCCTGGGCGGAAAACGCAGACCGGCCGATCGATCGATCGCGCAGGAAGCAATCGCGGCCCGCTGCTACTACACCCGTAGTCCTCGAATACGCTTCGTTATGCCATTGTCGGGTCCGAAACTGCTGGCGTTTCTCTCTCCGCGAAAAAGCCCACTATACCGCCCGGGAGAGAGGTTTTTTAACGACACGGCGATTCTAGCTCTCTCTCTCTCTTCGTGTCTCGTCGGCCGTCCGGCTCATTACGATTTCCCTTCGTACGAATAATATACATATACGAGAACGTCGCTCGGGCGTTCCTCCTCGAGTGCCTTCTCAGCTGCTAAATCATGCAAATAGTAATAATGGCGCGCGTGCTAGAGAGGGGAATAGACGTAGAGCCGTCGGATAATTGAAATGTAAACACGGCCCGCCGGGCGCGAATGGAGAGAGAGAGATGGGTCTATAGCCCGCGCGTGATAGACACGTCTGCGGAGCTTTACACGGGAGGGTGAATGTTTTGAAAGACATCGCGCACCGGCGGGCGCTTAGAGTGAGAGAGAGTTTTGCGTCGCTGCTGCAGTTTTCGACTGGCTGGGTAGTTCTGCGGAGAGGAAATTATAGACTTGTTTGTAGGTGGGTTGGGAGGTAATGAGCGGTTATGATGGCTGATTCGAAGATAGCGCTGATTTCGGAGAGCTTAAAGTTTTGGGATTGCGGGGAAGTTTCGGGAGATTTTATTGCTACGCGATAGTGGTAATGCCAGAAGCTCGTCCTTATCGGGATTTCTCTCGTCGTTAGATAGATTTTCCAGAGGGGGTTTATTAGAACTTTTTGTTGTGAGAGTTCGTATAGCGTCAAAGGAGGAGACTGGCTGGTATGAGGAAAAATGATATTTTAGTTTAATTATGTAGGAGAATGAAGCCTGACAAGGTTTGGGAAGAAGACTTACAAGTATTTTTTTCAGGGGTATAACTGGCAGGGGTTTCTTTTTATTAACAATATTTAGAGAAAGAGAGATGAATTTTACTATAATGGACGATATTAACCTATATCTAACTACCGTAAACACTGTACGTAAAAGTAATCTTTGTAATACACGCACGGAAAAAAATACAGACAATCTTGCTGTTTTGCACAAGTTAAATAAACTGGGTAAGGAAAAAGTAGAAACTGCTTAAAAAAAAGAAAGTAGAATTAATTTTGTTTTAAGTTTTAAAGTAAATCTACTGTTTATTTGAAATATATTCTACTGATTCTTATGAAAGTATAATAAACTTGCTTTTATACAGTTAAATCAAATGTGTAAAATGTAGAGTTTATTGTTTTTTTCCCTGCGATTACTTCGCAATATATTAAAATATCCTCATAGAAATGTATTTTATACCTGATACACATCGCAATATTACTCGGTCCCTCCAATATCAATAAATAAAATAAATTGAAAATTTCCCTCAAAATTACACACTCTCTTATAAACCGTTTTTCGCACATATTCAATAACGGCGCGACCCCGTCCCTCCCAATAAAACTTCGACCTATCCCGAAAAAAAAAATACTTTACAAAGATCCCCTAGATACCCTCGTGAAATCCATAACTCAGCGCCTCTATACCATAGCCTCTCCGTATCACCTCGCGATCCCTTTTTCTGGCACTCTTTCTCCCATCCTCGTCTCGTAAATAAGCGCTCGACCAATTCTCTCGTCGCCTCTTGACGAGAGTGAGAGCAAAAAAAAAAAGAAAGAAACGAGAGAAGGAAAAATTCTCGCGCCTTCCATCGCGGCCATAAATCGCGAGCGACGCACATAATGATACATCAGCCGCGCGTCCCGTCGCGCGTTTTCGGGACGCTCGCCAATACAGCCCGCATTACTTACGGATCCGCTTGTAAGAGCCAGGGACGCCTTGAAAGGGAGAGAGAGAGTGGGATCGCGCGGATCGTAAATTTTGCACAGAAAGAGGAGTGAGCGAGGAGAATTTTTTCGGAAAATCTCGTTCGAGAGCGATAAATTTAACGAGGAGAGAGGTGGACAGGATTTTTTTCGCTAGGAAATCTGGTTCGCCGGTTGTAATTAATGTTGGGAGAAGGATTGGCTCTTTTTGTGAAGGACGGTGTGAGTTTTTGATGGGACAAAAATACATGGCTTTGTGATATATTATTCTATGGAAAATGAACATTTAAGGCACACGGGGTTTGACAATAAATATGTGTGAACGGATTTTCATCCTACAGTATATATTCCTATTCACATGCTAATTTTCATTCTACTCGCGGTGTTATACCCGCGGGAAAGATAATAAAGTATTCCTTTTAATTTGCGTATAAAAAGAAGTCGGAGAATCGCGTGTAATACCATCTATTCAAGCCCCCGGGTTTATAAAGAAGATACTAAACAACGTGTGTTTGCTGAATATACCGTTAAATTGAGTCTTTAGCTTCAAAAAGAAGAAGAAAAAACTGGATAAAATTGAAAATGAAATGAAAATAAATTTGAAATGATTTTAGAATTTTATTGTTGGCTATGTTATAAAATGATTTGTGCGCACTGCATTATCACGGACCTCTATTATACCCCTGAAATGTATGTGAAAAGGCTATTTTGAAGAGAGGTAATTTTCACGATGACGCTGTAACATTTGCAAATTATGTCTTCAAATTGAAATAACTCGACGCTATAATAAATTACCCCTTTTTCAACGGTCAACTCTGACGGTTTCCTATATATTTGAAAGGAATAAAGCTGTCGGTCTCACTTTACTACTCCCTGGAAAATAAATTTGTCGAGCATTTAGAAAAAGAGAAAAATTTTATAAAATTTCAAATAAAAGGAAATAAGATGGCCAATTATTAAAACTATGAAGAACCTTATATATTTGAAATATTCATTTCATCATATAAATACTTAAAGAAACGTTCTCTAGTTTAAACTGCAAATTAACACAGCATTTGTTTCGACATTTATCTAAACCTTCCAAAAATATCTAAAACTTATGCATATATACACTTCTTCGGCATAAAGATACACCAACATAACAGATAAATACGACAAGATACGCACACTATTTCAGCACCCAGCTCTGAAATGAATTTCCAAACCCTCACGAGCGCATCCCAACCCCCTATATTCCCAACCACAAGCAACACCATACCGACACACCCCCGAGAAAATCGATCCCCGATACCACCTAATCAATCTTCCGACGCCGAAACTCCCGCATCACTCCGTACACAAAAAACCCCGCCACTCCCCATCCCGTACATTAAAAAAAAGTGAGAGAAAGCACGTCGCGGTATAAGCGCGAGCATCCAAAATTACTTCGTCACGCTCGCTCAATAACCAGCGCTCACCGAAAAAGCCTCTCCTCTCCGCGTAAATACCCCGGGCTTTCTATATAGACCAGGTCGAGCGGTGCGAAAAAGCCGCGCCGAGTGCAGAGCGCGGGAAGCTTTTCACAGCTTAAAAGGTCCTGAAGAGAGAGAGAGAGAGAATAGTAGTAGTAGTAGTAGAGCTGCCCGAGGCCGGATCGCGCGATCGTCGCGAGTTCTATTGTCTAGGGGTAGAAAGGAGAGGGTGGAATAGTGGTTACTAGTCTTCGTCGAAAGTTGCGAGTGCAAGCGCGCTCACGACCTTTGTCAACTTCGCGCTGCAGAGAGACTTCACTTTCTCGCTCTTTCACTAGCAGCGGCTGCTTTTCCGACTTTCGCTTTTTGCTCGTGTTAGGGGCAGCTGGAGAATTTTTCTCTCCCACGGAGAACGTTTTTCGGATTTCCGAGCAAAAGTAGTTTTTTTTCTTTTTTTGCCTCTTTTTTGGGGGGAGGAGGTTGTGGGAACGCTCACGGGTTTGCGGTTGTCTTCTTATTGGCTCATGTTTCTTGCAGGATGTCCGCCGTCGCGTGTTTTTGATATTACGGAAAAATTTTCGGGGTTGACAAGTGCAGCGCCGCGCGGAATATACCGTGTGGTATTCGTTGGATGGGAAACATGTGCTTGCAGCGCTTGTAATTTTAAAAGAGGACGACGAGGTAGAGCGCGTGGTTGGTTGAGCGCTTAAAGATTTATAAAGGATGTTTTGAATTATTTTTAGTTTGTTTTATTGTGAAGCAGTAAATTCTTTGGAATTGTAAATTTAATATTCGTTACTTCAATACCTATTAGTAGTATTTCAGTATTTGACGATGAAAATTTCATTTCGGTATTTCGAAGAGAGAGCATCTGCCACTGGAATAATGAATATTTAATAATATTTTATAATATATTTCCGCAGCGACCGACTATCGCTACTGAATAATTGAATTTGAAGAATCACTTTTACAAAAATAAATATAAATTTACGTTTTACATAAACCATTATTCATTAAAGTTTAATCTTCCAAATATACACTTCCAACCGTTACAATTGATTTTTGAACTCGTCTAATAATACAAAATCATAATTCCAGACACTCAACAGCCCGATAAGTCAATCTAACTTCCCTTACGAAAATCGCAACCTTACAAACCCCCGAAAAAATGGCTCTGTGCTTCGACGTCTCTATCCTAATCCAATTAAAAAGAAACCCTCCGCTCGCATCTTCAGCATCCTCCCTCTCACCACCTTACTTACCTTCTCCACTCTTCTCTTCCCTGCACTTCTCCTCCACAAAAACTCTTCTCTCTGGCAACTAAGCGCGTTTGAACTAATGCGACAACGGTCATTCCCGCAATAAAAACACTCTCTCGACGAGAGATCCCCCTCTTTCCTCTGGCCCTCCTTTTACGTCTTCTCCTCGCGAAGTTCCTTTCGACGCGCACAATGGGAGGCGCGGCAGCGGAGCACGATGAGCTTTTAACCGAGAGCGAGAGAGCACTTTGAAAGCGCGGCCCCACGAAATTGCCCCGTATCGAATCGTAAATTTTCAATTATGGAGGTGTGGCCGTGATTATTTAACGGCCCGCGCGAGACGGTCCATTAGTCCCAAAGGTGGGGGAGAAAGAAGAGAGAGAGAAAGGCTTTTCTGTAGTTGGAAGGTTTATGCGCGTGGCGGGGTCAGGCGGCTAATGTTTTAGGGTTGAAGGTGAGCGCGCGGGGAGAAGAAAAGAGAGAAGTGCGCGAGCGTCTTGTTGGGGTTAAGTGCGTTTGTCTTGTCGTCTTGAGAGAAAAGCGTTACTACTGTGTACAGTGGCGGTTTTAGAGTAGTCTTTTCGAGCCAAGTGTGATTTTCGAGTTCATTGTTTATTGTCCCTACAATCCATTAAAATCCCGGTGAAAATTTAAGGTCTTCTCAAATCTTAAGTATGCAAGATATTATATATCACAATAATAATTGTCTGTAATTTGTACGAAAGGTCCAATGAGACAAATTATGGGAAATTCAGTCATTACCTGTCCTATCGTGTTGGGAAATCAAGGAAGAGAAGCTGCAGCCAATATATACAAATGCTCTATTAGTACCTGAATGTGGAAAAGTTAAGCAAACAACTTTAGAAACCGTTGAGTTTTAAAGGCGACTGAGAAGTACGTATAACGGCCTGAAAAAATTGGAAACTCATAACTTTTCATTTGCTCGAAGGTCTCTGCGTCTGGCCATCTATACCCTTACTCATACGCCCAAAGTACATCAACCGTCATTAAAGAGAATTTATAAAACCCATTTAATTTCAACAGGGCTCATACCTATATACATATTCGTTAACTGTTAATAAATATTCTTAAATACAAGAAATCCTTTCTCCCTGCGATACAGTCTTCCAAACTGACATTTACATTCTCTTATAAATTATATTTTACGTATATTCATCAACAAACAATTGGTTCAACGAAATAGCACTAACCCGCTGTATCCAATATTTCTTAACGAACAACGCCATATCGTCGCTCGACAACACACACAACTACACCTTCCGCATCTCTCTCTCGTAACATCCCTCGTAACAATACCACGGCAGCTGCACTCGCGCCTCCCTCACAGTAGTAACACGCCCGTATCGTTCAGGCACTACACCGCACCACCCGCCCCCTCTAAAATCCATCCGCACTCAGCCACCACCCTCCTTCGAGCCATTAATTTTTCCCTCCTCCCCGTCCTCTCGAACGCACTCTGCGCGTCACTATCAAAACAAGCCTTCCTCTCCCTCTCTCTCAAGACATCCTCTCCTCTACAGTTTACCCTAAGACACGGCCGGGGTAGGGGCGAAATTCCCGCGCGAAACTCGGCTTATCTGGCCTCTTACCCGCGCCCGGCGTCCCCGCGCATACAGTATATGTATATACTCGAGTGCAGTTATGCTGCTACCTCCCTCTCTCTTTAGGAGCGCGCGGAGTGCCACGCCGATATCTGATATCTCCCTCTCTCCCTCTCTCTCTCAAGTTCGGACGTAAAGGCAAGTTCGGGGGCAATAAAAGCGTGATTCAGGGTTGGGAACTTGGATGATAAAAAGAGCGTATGATCGCGCGCGTTCTTACGGGGTAGTGGGGGTGTAATTTAAAACGATTGTTCTCACGGCGCGTATACGGATGGGACTGCGGCAATGATCGTAACCGTTGTTCGCACGGCTGGATGCGAGAATTCGGGGGAAAGGTCGATGATCGCATTTGTGAGGAGGTGGTTCGTATTTTTGCGAGCAGGTGCATCGTTGCGGGAGAGAGGGTAGTTTTCGAGGTGAAATGTTGCGAGCGTTCGCTGAGAGCACAGGGCGGTGTCATTTTAGCGGTGTAGTCTGTATAGGTGTTTCGCCGAAGATTTTTCAGTGGGAAGGTGTACGTTTTAGGTGGGAAATACGAATTTTAAATTTATAACGCGTTTATATAATTCAAGCGGCTTGACAACGAGAAAAATATACTAATCAGAGCTTAGATTTTAGTTTTTACTGGCTACTTTTATAATTTTTTTCTTCGTTTTCGTATCTTCAATACTTACAGTGTGACAATCAATAGAAGAGACGTCATTTTTTTTAACGAAATAGAGAATATTTGAGATTAGATTGCCCACAACTCAAGAAAAAGGGTATATAAGATGGAATTAGACATACTGGGCTTCATTTTTAGGTACCAGAAGTCGACTCTCCAATGTCCTCTCCATTTTAAATGAGCCACTGTTAAAAATATCATGAAATTTAAGAAACTTTTAAGTTTCAAATTTACCAAATTTTAAGAATAATGTAACTGAACATAATTTAATGTACAAATACATTAGGTATAATATGATAAAAATAAAATTTCGGCACACGCATAAATAAAAGCTAAATTCGAAATTTGATTTTTCCCGCCATAATATGTGCCGCCGGGCAGGGTTTAGTTTGCGGGACGCCGTCAGGCGGCGCACCCCTTCCATGTGGCATCAGGTAACCAAGTAAGTTGGCCCGAGAGGATGTATGAACGTGTTACCGACCACCCCGCCAGGTTTTACCACTCGAATATATTACAATTGGAAAATGTTGAGTTATTTTCAAGACGAGACAAGATTCTTGACACCACCATCTTGATATTGTATCGAAAACTGTATATAAATAATGGATCGATTATTGTCTTGAATTTTGAGGCAAGACAATACAATATCAAGATTAATCTTATTATATCGTGCAGCATTCATTTGATTATTAATTACATTTATTTATTTAAATTTCGGTAATATGTTACCAACAATGTCATACCTGTAATAAAATGATCAAAATGCGTATCCTAAAAAAAGTCTGAAACACATAAACGACGTTTAAAAATTCAATCACCGCTCGCGCGTAAAATGATAACGGTACAAATTACACCGCGCGCAACCGGCTTTCATCGATATAAACGCGCCACCCAACAATCACATCGCACTTTTCAACACTCCTTCTCGTAAAAAGCCTCTCGATTACAACCAACTCGACCCGCACCTCGTAACTCTGGGAACGTTTAAAAATCACAATAAGCGAAATCTGACTCATTTAATTACCGCGTGAGCGGCAAACAAGGACAGGAACAGTGTTACGTCGGAGTTTTTAAAATAAAACCCCAGACTGTTTGTTTTCTAAGAAAACTGTTGCTCACTTTTGAGCCTAG
>UXGD01005556.1:0-14191 GCA_900474315.1 Torymus auratus
ACCACCGCAACCGGAAAAAGTCATCAAATGCATATTAAAATAAAATCAATCAGCCCTTTCTCAAATCATCAACAGCTCCATACGACCTATACGCATTCATAATTCATCAAACCGCTTATTCATCCCTCGCAACCTGACAACTTGCCTATATACAACAGAACCGCCACAACCGATTTTTCAACGCAACACAAAGGCCCGTAGAACGCCTCTTACGCCATCGTCGCCGCCGTCGCCGCTCGTAACCATGTTTTCGTGTCCCATATCTCGGGGCAACGAGGAAAAAAAAAATACATAACGGCGGGGGTGAAATTCGACTGAAAGAGAGTGAGAGAGAGGAGGGAGTGACTCACCGCGGCGTCACCGTGGCGCCCAGTTTTCCCCTCCGTCGAGGGTGGCGTCGACGATAGCCATAGACTCCCTCTCTTTTCTCTCTCGAAGTTTCCCGGATTGATGTATAGCAAGTGCGTTACGCAATTTTCGTAACTGCGCGTATGAAGGGAAGGACTTGGCAAACGGGAATTTGGCGAGAGAGTAGCTTTAAGTGCGGTTCTTCTATAGGGATGGTGTAGGGTTGAAATTTGGGGGGGGGGGGGGTAATTAGGTTGATTGAATTGATAAATTCGTTGATAATTGGATACCTAATGGTGGATTTGTATGTTGATTAGGTTATCGTAATTTTCGCGTGTATCTGTTAAGATAATGAGATGATAAATTTTTTAATTATGGCGAGGGGGTGGGTTTGAATTTTTTGATAAAACGTATATGCTTGCATGATGAATGTAATCCAGTAGAATATAATAAAATAAATTTATTTTTTCATTATAGTGTATTATATATCATATTTATCTATTTCGTCATTTTAATTGGAGGATTATTTGAAAATTCGGTAATCCCAGCTCTATATTAGCATTCGCATATTTTTGTTCGTCAAGTATGCAAAAACACGAGAAGCGTGCTACCAATCTATAAATCTTTAAGAGGAATATATATATACCAATTACTGTGGGATAAATTTAAAGCCTTGTAGCGAAGGTCGGAGTTAATAATTGTGGCCTATAATAATAGATGAAAAATCGGTTGTATAATGAACGATATTCGTTCGTTATTTCAAATATCATCTCATTTCAGCATAAAAAACTTTTCGAGTTAAAGTGCGCTAACGCATTTTCTTAACATTTTCTTAACAATTTTTATTTTGCTTTAAAATTCATAACAATCTTTAATATATGTATATCTATATTATACATCGATAAAATAAGAAATCTTTAATTTTACGCATTTCTCCAATTACATTCACTCAAACTTTCGAAACAGGGTAAACCAAATCCCCCAAAATCAATCATAAAAAAAAAATATTCAATACTCTGTCTGTACAAGATAAAACGCGGGAAACGCGTATACGCACGTACCGCCGCCATTTCGCGACTCGGCGTTGGCGTCGCCGCGTTTCCACCCCTTCGAGAGAGGGAGAATGAAAAACAACGGGGGTGTATTGGTGCATATATATGTATAAACACGTATGTATATAGAGTAGAGATCCGGCGCGCCTGACTCATCGGCGTCGTCGCGGCGCGGCGGGAACGCGACGATTTTCCCTGTCCCCTGCATGGAAATGCCGCTCGCGCGCAAGCGATCGATCGCGTAATCTTTGTAAATGATTTGCCGAACGGGAGAGGAGGCTCGGGAGGCAGTGTTGGTATGGTTTGGAAGGGGGTTGTGTGAGATCGTTGAGGTTGCGATGTGAGTTTGAAAGAGATTTGATTTTGAGAATATGAGCACTTTGGAGTTAACTTTATTAATAAAATTTCTTAATGTTTAATAAAGATTTCAGTCGTTCTCGGCCGGGACAGTTTGAATGAAATAGATTAAGAAGCTTTAAAGAAACACCATTTCGGTATTGGCCATGGCATAATTAGATGATTGAATTTCAACTTTACATTCTTTTAATTCAATTAGATTATTCTTCGCTTTGGATAAGCGATATTTTTGCAAAAATATTTTTAGTTCGCAATGCGGGTAAGTAAGTATATATATGCGATAATTGAAAGGTGGAGTCCAAGTACTAAGTGATCGTTATGACATGCAAGAAGTATTTAAGTAAGTGAAAGCTCAAGTCTTTACACTAATGGATATTGAACAGCCTAGGTAGGGCGTCTTACCAATATACGTAAATTAACATTCGCAAATGAGAAAAATCTATTAATATACAGAAAAAAAGCAGAATTTCATTTGTAAAATAGATTTTCTAATCTCGTACATATAAGAATATATAGTAAGATGAACTTCTGAATTTACTATTCAGATAAAATTTGGGGTATTTAACAACGAAGCGTTCTATTTTTAGTGACGCACCTTCGGGTGACGAAAAGCCGGCCTTAAATATACATTTTTGACAATCAGCCTTTATTTAGAAGGTTAAGAGGTAAATTAGAGCTGGCCCATCGCGGGCTTCTTGTCGGCACGCGTCCCAAATTAACGCGCACGCACAATTCATCGAATTTAATATTTTAATGAAGGAAAGCGGAACAGCCCGAGGAATGTCGGCGGGTGCAGCACTGACCTTCTTGTCTGCTACACTTATATACGAGCGTCAGAAATACAATTAAGGTGAATTTTTTTAAATGAACGTTGTTCCTCTTTAAATAATGTAACAGGAAACATGGAATTAGTATTAGTGTAACGTGACAGGAAAGTTGTTCACGAAATTTCAATTTAGTTATATAGTTAAGAAAATTCGAAGAGATGGAATAATTAATTTTGATAAAATATTAATAACCGCAAATTTTTGTGTCTCTGAGAAAATATTTTTCTACCACTAAAAGTGCTTTCGTAAGATAACTCGAAGCCTTATTCTCGAAGAAAGTATGTATGTTTATTTTAGCAATGTCAGGACTACCGTCAACTCCCCCCGGAATATTAGCTAATCTAGATACAAGATTGGCGAGCCCGCAAGCACGCAAAAGAAAACGTTCCTGATGGAACAAAAAAAAATTCAGCCGTATCGGCGAATAAATCTTTATGCGTGTATAGAGCCATTGTGCGCGCTTTATTGTACTCCACGAGCGAGACCTTCGGTATTTTTTGCAAATTTGTTTATTGAATATACCAAGTGTCATAAGTGGTGATCGTAATACAGCAAAGTGGGAAATTCGTATTTTACTGATTACATTTAATTCGTGGGAAGTATAGAGAAGAGGAAACAATGGTAGGTGCGTAATTTGGCTAACGCGAAAACACTTGTAATGGGTGCTACATAGGTATACGCTGTTTGATGATTAATAATTCAGCAAAAGGAACCAGGAAGAGAAGGCAACAATAATACTTAATCAATTTGATGCTATATCTACATTAAAAATTAGCCGCGTTTAGTCAATGACATGTCAAATATAGTTTTTAAAATTACATTGTATAAAAGTGAATTCATTACTTAAGATATTGATATATTAATTAGTTACCAGATGAGCTTGTTGTTTTTATTTATTTTTTTTATTTCATAACTATAGAGAAGTATGATGATATAAAGGGTCCTGTGGTAGCGCATTGGTATCTGCGAAGAGTTATATAGGAATCTGGAGAACCGAATTCAAGTCTTCGTCTCTGCAAATGACACGAGCACCTCTGTAAATATATTTATACTTGCATGTACTTTGTTGCCAAAGCGTACCGCAATCCTCCGTCATTGCTGATTAGCAGCGATATGAAAGCACAAATAGAGTAAAAAATACGAGATAAACAGTTTAAGCTCACAAAACCAAAAACCGAATACAAATTTTTCAAGTCTTTTGTAATTTGGTATCTTCAGTAATTTGTAGCCGCACTCAAAACAATACTGTATCTTTAAATTTTGTTCGATTCATAGTTGTTCAATGTATTATAGTACAAATAACAACTGCACAAATAACTTGAGAAAATTAGTTCCCTTTTTTATAAAACTGCAGTTTAGTCAATGTGTAAAGCATATTTTTTATTTTCATTTAGTAGATCTACAAGAATTTCTTCATTAACCAATATGCAGATGAAAAAAAAACCAAGAATGGAATAAAATGTAATTTGTTGGTATATTCCAAGAATAGAATAAAATGTAATGATTTGGTATATTTGTGGTTTTTAATGCAATTACAAAATATTTTAGATTAGACGATTTTTTAAACCAGAAAGACAAAAAATTTTCTTCTCATTCTTATGATTTTATGGGCTTAAAAGTTTCACTACTAATTTATTCTTTATAATATGCGCGACTTTTTCTGTAACTAGATTGCACAGCTCATTATACAATCTTCAGTTAAGTTTCTTACAAATTAAGTTAAGAAAAAATTCGAATCATTCTGAAATACTGCGCATATAAACATTGATATTCCTATCTATATTGACATAAGACTTCCCAACAATCGCTCCTCAGCTACATTTTACAAATACCACTTACAACAACAAAATCATCCGAAATTTCCCCACTCCCGCCACCCCAACATCCCCACCACGACCGCATAAAAACTCGCCGACGAAGAACAACAAAAAAACACCCATCCAAACAACACAGCGGCTATCGGGGGGCGAGTAACCCGAAACTCGCGCACGGTTCCTCTCTCTCTCTCTCTCTTTCTCCTACTTCTTTTTCTTTCTTCCCCTTCCTCTAAGCCCAACTATACGCCGGCGGTGGCGGCGGCGGCTCTTCCTCCTACGCGCGCCGCGGCGCCGGCGACTATACGAAACGACAGCGGGACAAACAGAAGCGCGCGAACCACCGGACGACCGGGACCAGCGCGAGGAAGATAGAGGCTTGGTGTTTTTTTGACGACTTTGGGAAAAGAGAAGAAAGTTAGTTGCTGAGATGCTGCGCGGGATCCTGCTGCTGCTGCTGGCGCTCGTCGGCCTCGGCGTTGTGTTTGCCTACCCCGGTGAGTTTGGATAAAACTTTTTTTAAGAGAGATGAGCGATATTTGTTCATGTATGAATGGTTGATTGTGTTGATACTATGTGCATTAGAGTATTGAGTGAGTTTACTGTCTGTATATATAAAAATAAAAGAAAAAAGAAAATTTTTTGGAGTATTAGGGTAGATTCTTGGATTTATGCATTTTCGAACAATTCATGTACTTTTTTATATAAAGGTATATAATCTACAAAAAGAAAAAAAATTTTAATTTCAAATGTCAAAACAATAATATTTTCGAACACTATAATTTAAAAGACTTGCTAAAAATACCCTATACGAAATTTTTCCTACGCTGACTATATGGTCACCACTTCACGTCACCGCCTCTTTTGTCCGCAAAACGAAGCATTATTATAATTTCAATGCATTCATATACACTCGTGCTTTGGAGACTAACCCGGTATATATATCACCACCACGACGATTCGCACACTATATACCGTCAAGGTTAGCCACGGGCGCGTCGCACGCGCTATAACCGAAAATTCAGACGCCCGCCGGACGCGGCGCATATGTGTGTGCGAACGGGAGCTATACTTCGCTTTTTTTTCTCGTCGGCTTTTAGAATTCTCCAACTGTTACGCTAGACCGATAAAAATAAGCGCGTCCTCTCTTTTTTTCCCGTGTGTATATACCGTTCGCACATATACGCGCCAGCGCGTGTGGCTATATCGCCTGCCGAGTCTACATTTTTCGATTAACAACTTATTGGATCTTTGGAAGGTGGCAGTGTTTTTTTCTCGAAATTGGGAGTATCCAATTTTTCAAATAGCAGATGTTTCGGAGTTGTTATTTATTTTGATTCGAAACTAAAAATTTTCCGCATTTCGAAATAGAATATGACGCGCGGAGATATTTTATTGTTGATTTTGATTCGAAACTAAAATAAAGCTTTTCTTTTATTGACTTTGAATCTGAATAAACGTAAAAATTCAAGTCACCCGAATTTGAAAAGCCATTCCCTAATCATTTACAGTAAAATAACGTTTTATCTACTAATAATAAATCATAATCATAGACATATTATAATATCAAATTTAAAGCTCACAAAAATCTCCCCCTACAAGTACAATCATAAAAATCAATTAATCCATTCAACCGAACACACACACACACACGCCAGCCATTACAATAATTCCCGATGATTCCGCTCCGTAAAACCGTCATCATCACTGCCTCGTCGCCGTCGTCAATTCGCGCGCACCGCGCGATTATTCATACCACATTCACAGACACACACATGTGACGCCCAATGACTAAACTCTCCCCATGTCATCTCCGCGCATTATACAAAACCTAGGTAGTAGTCATACTCCCGAATCTTCCCGCTCATCGAAGCTCACCAGACCGCGCGAATCGCAATCCTGACTCACTAGGCGCGACGTTAGGCACAAAATCGCATATATTTATATAATTATAATGCTACCACGAACCAAGGGGTGTACGTATTCATTCTCATGGCAACCGCTTTTTATATATGCGGGCGTCTGACTGCGCGTGCAGGCGTTGCCGATTTTATATACTGCGTACTTAGGTATAAAGTTTGGTTTACTGCGGCTGTATAAACGTAGATACAATACCGTGCAATACCACAGTAAAGAAACTCGCAAAAAAATGGTAAACACATATTTTTGCGGTGGTTCAGAGAGGGATCAGTAAACAACGGGACGTCGGGGGGAAGATGGAAACCGATATAGGACGCGTGTCCGTCCATTCGTCCTTTAGTGCTCGGGTAGGTATAGGATTTCGCGCGTATAAGTACCGCGCGATATTCTATTTCGGCTATAGAACTGGGTCGGGCAAATATTGTGTATTAATTTCAGGCGCGCGGGGGAAAGCATATAAAAGTAATGTGTGCCCGTCTCCCCATAGCGACGATTTCGCCAGGCGTTTGCTTTTGTTGCGACTTCCATATAATCCAACAAAGACAAGATGAAAAGAAGTATATAGTCTCCGTGCCGACGACACTCTCTCTCTCGTAACCGTTGTATATACCAGAGCCGTTAATTAATTGAAATTTCAAATATAGCTTAAATTCCGTTCGCTTTCTGCAGTACTAAAATATAAAACAACGTTCCGCTAATACATTTAAAAAGCATTAAATCACGCACACAAAGCCTTTCAAACGACGCGTTTTTTTTTCTCAAATTCCGCAGCTTGAACCTCGACACCAACAACATGCAGCAGCGCTCATCTCTCTAATTGCACTCACTCTCGCGCATCAGAATTATACATTTAACCGTAAAAAATTTGACCTCATCTTCATCCCCTCCCAAGAATAACTCGACCTTCGCACGCGAAAACCCCCGTATATATACACCCTCTCTTTGTTACAACGGTCGGGACAGCGCCATAAGCTCATACGACGGGCGAGGCTTCGCCATGCCGGCGCCGCCGGCTTCCTCCTCCTCCTCTTACGCGGCTTCTTCTTCTTCTTCTCCTCCTAACGCGCGCGCGAGTATAGTCCAATTTCGTACAATTTAGCCTGCGCGCACGAGTGCTCGCTCACTCGCTCGTGCGTCGCCTTTTTGTCTTTATTAGAGCGCTTTCTTAATACCTTATTTACGCGCGCGCGCGTATGAGCGTCGTTACGTCAACTTCCGTTTTGTCATCGGGATTATAATGGAGCGAGCTGCGGCGTATATAATCTTTGCAGCAGCGTTTCCGTTGGGGATTTTTAATAGAGAGAGGATGAGGAGGAGTTTTTCGTTTTATAGGTGTAAAGAAAATCGGGTAATTGGGTATCGTATGCGCGCGTGGTTTCGATGATTGATGCTATAGAGCGCATAAATAAGGTTTCTTCTTGGTTCTCCAGACCGCGCATGCGACCGAGTGTACCACTACCTCTGAAAAGTTAAAAATCTAAAGATATCTGGAATAAAATTATCCAAAAGCCAATTACCATTAAATAATACACCCTTCACCTCCTTACAGGAAACCCCACCCCACTATAACCGCACAATAAAACTCCACCTTGCTCCCCAAAGCCACCTCTCACTTCCTCCTCACGAAGCCCCCGCAGGGCGCACACACAAAGGCAGCTGTACTAACTCGTGTGCTCCTCGAAGACGAAAACTCGACACCGGCTCGCGAGGTACTTTTTTTGTAGGGTTTTGCGTGAGAAGGCGCGATAAACCTCACGCGCGGTACGCACTGTCTCTTTCGCCTGTGTATGTGCGTGCGTGCGTGTACGGAGAGGAGGGTGGCTCTATACCGCCAGGTGCACACACGCGTGCGCCTGATACCGTACAGTCGTTAGCCGTGACGCAAAAAAAATTTTAATTTCAACCGTCGGTTATGTTGTTGTGCTATACTCATACTGGTCGTTAAGAGCTGCGGGGTATATGTTATAACGAGGGCGCGGGGCCGATTATAGGGTTGGACCGTGTATATATAGATACATTGGTTTCTCGGTTCGTGTTTTCGGGGGTATATATAAAGAGCATGTAAATACAGTGGCGACCGCGCGATCTATCAGGAATATATATACGAGGCGGCAATTATCTTGTGTTGTTTATAAGTGTCAAGGGTTTTCACAGAGAGACAACCGCGCGCGGTCACGCTGTACTGGCTAACAATGTAATTGTTTAATTGGACGACGACGGAGGCGATCCTTCGTGCGAACGTCCGCCAGGAATCAGCGCGAAAAGAGTAGAAAATTTATGGACGATGGTTCATATAGGCGTTGTACCCTTCGGTGATGCGCTTGTACTGGAATTTTCGTATTACGCATCGCGTCGTAAAAAAATACAGTAGCAGTAAAATTGCGCAATAACGCGGTGGCCGCGTAGAATTCCGGACGGAATTTATACTTACGGTGTGTGTTAAATCCAACGGACCTATGGAAATTAACTTTCAAACTGCTGCGCGCGTCGTTAACGCGTGCGATAAATATATACGTGAGATTTGCATCGCACGCGCTCGTCAACGACGAAGGTGGATGGGGAAGAAGAACGCACGAAGGGTCGCGCCCTTGCGAAATAAACGCGTATATATAATATTACGAAATTCCCAGACGCAGGTGCGTGTGTATTATCCCTTGATACCGGTTTATATTAAAATCCCGCATGCAGCGTATATAAGTACATCATATAACCGCGAGTGCATCTAGCGTGTGCCGATTATGTAAGTAGGAGTGTATAAGTCATATCAGAGGGAATGAAAGGGAAGACCATAGCGTCTTGGTCGTGGGTTTCAATTGTGCCTCAATTCGAGCGAACAATGCGAGCCCCGATTATTACGAATGCACGTATGGAGATTCCAGAGCGGTAATGATGAGCGCGCCCATTATATATATGTGTATTATTAACCTTCCGCGGTCGCGCTGTTGAAAATGAAAAACGGTTTTAATCAGCGAGAGTATATAGTAACGTTTTAACTCGTTATTTTGAGGAATATATAGTATGCGGGGTGGGCGAATCGATATATGTATGGATATGTTTACCGCTCCGGTTGGCGAAAATGATGTTTGGGAACGAAGAGTCTGGAAGTTCGGTAAAGTGTGTGTATGATAAGATATTCAATCTATAGCGCCGACATAACTTACTGCCCGAGATCGATTAATAGGGAGGGACTGTCTATACAAATATTTACGACGTTAGGTCGCGCGTATACTTTACGATGAATAAAACAAATTGCCTCGCGGTATATGGAAAAAAAAATCATAAACATATTCCACCGCCACCGCGTATAATTCATGTTATAATAATGTACGTTGTAATTCTGGCCATTGTCTATTTTTTCTGCGTCCCGTGCACGGTTCATAGTAACAGCGCACGCACGCGCGTCCTAGATTTTCATAGATCGTCCGGTGTGCGCGCGATTTTAATAGAAATTTCTCCCGTGCGGCGCATCATTATATTATACGCGCCGCGCAATTATACAAACGCAACAATGACATAGAGGCTCTTTCTCTCTCTACGTGATTTATCAACTTTCTATCCGGGCGCGTATACTCGGCGTAGGTACAAATCACCACAAAAGAACGATATTTCAATAACCCTTATATATACGCGCATATCTCGTCCCACAACTTTCTCTCTCAGCGCTAACGAAGACAAATCATCCCCGCAGCGACACAACTAAATTAGAGCCCTACTCCGGTCCCCTCCAAAAACCGAAAGCATCTCTCTCTCATCTCCCCTATATAAAACAAATCCACAAACCCAGACATACATACAAACACACAGAGAGCAGAGAGAGAAAAAACGATCGAGTCACTTTGGCGAATCGCCGTGCATTAGCGAAAGCGCTTTGCTCGCTATGTTTTCCTAAAGAGAAAAAGCCCCATAATACACAAATACACACAGAGAGAGAGAGACTTTCCCTCCTATAGCGAGGAGAGACGCAATATTCTCGAAGGGGGTGGAAATTCGAGGGGCGCGCGCGGGATACGACCGCCTGACTCATCGTTATAACGGCGTCACGTCGGCGCCTGTCCGGTTTATTCCGCTCGTCTGTATGGTATGTATCTACGAGCGGGAGCAGCAGCGGCAATCTCTGTGTCATCTAATCAGTTCAATACGATCGACGGTGCGTATATATGTATAATATATATGTATGTGTTTGTACGCGTGAGGTGGGTCAAGTGAAATTATACGTCGCCGCGGGTGTACTACTCGTTTCTTTTCTGATGTAGATACATCCGTATTATAAGGGTTGTTGTTTAGAGGTGGAAAAGGGGAGGGCGAGAGTTTAATTTGGGGGTTGCTTTGGTTCTTTCGTCCCGCTGGTGCATGTGAAGTAGGTGATTTGCAAGAATTACATAGGAGACCTGGTTCATATTCGTTCGATAAAAATTCATTCGGGGCGGGTGGCTCGTTATATATCGATCGCGTAGCACAAAAATTAACCGGTCGACCCGCGTATATAAAGGATAAATCGTATCCCGACGTGTGTATACTTATACACGAGCTGCTTGGACTATATGAAAGAGGCCCATTATTTAAAAAGTTCATTTATTATGAGGACCGCGCGTGGTGTATATGTGTATATTCAAATTTCGTGCAATAATAAAGACCGTGTTATTTTTTTTTTTTTTGCGACCATCCTTGAATGTGTTCTTTGATCGCGACCGCCACCCACGTCACGGAATGCTCGCGCGGCGACATCAGAAAGATACTTCCATGCTTAGGAACGTTAAATTATAAATTTAAAGTATGGAGCCGACAAAGACGAATTTTCACGTAGCTAGTATACTACGTGTATAATTTTACGTGAGAATAATTAAAATTATTACTTATGTCGGCTTTACGTGAGAATGTATACTATATATAGCAAAGTTTTATTTCGATCCATCCTAACAAATATATCTCCTTTATCGTTTCCATGGAATATGTACTATATAATACGAGACATCAACCGCAATTCTTTATCGCCTGTCGACTGTTCCATCCATATAACGAGCCCTCAAATTCGCCACCTTTATATACCAAAAATAGCGCCTTATACGTTCGCGTCCTTATATTATACTACACGCGGAACCTATCGCTCCTCGACTTCCTGGATTGTAAATTATATACGCAGCTTTCGTGCGTGCTACCCACCCTTACAATTTTCTCTTTAATAATAGAACAGAACCCACGCGCGATAAGTCACATAAACATGACGACGATCGAGTTGTTAGGTTCGCTCTTTTTTCGCGGGACGCGCGCCGCGGCTGCGTGTATAATACGAGCCGAGACGCGTCTCTACGCTAATTGGTTTAGCGAGGGACTTGTATGGATTACGTGCCTGGACGGTTCGCTTTCTTTTACTTTTTCTATAGGTAGTTCAATACACATGCAAATCGCTTTAGGGTATGTTGTTTCTTTTGTTCGCGAGTGGAAAGTTTTGCGACGAGGAAGTATATAAAGTTGGAAAATTTGGCGAAAATGTGTATTATAGTTAATGATCGATGGTATCGTTCTCGTGACTTGCGAATTAATGGGAGGGTGTATAGGTCGTTCACCTTTTAGGGTTTACCCGACTCGCGTGAAGTTCGCTATGTTTATTGTACGTACGTTAATGGGCCTGTCAGATGCTCGGGTCGACGACATTTTCGCACGTGTTCGAGTAGAGTGCAAAGACTTTATACTACATCTATGGTACCGCGATCGGTAACAGGATGAGTCACTGTAGTTCAGCGTTATTAAAAAAGGTTAAATACTATTATTAAGAGCGCAATTTGTGACGGCATAACTCTATCAAACACCATTTCTAAATATGCTTTGGGTGTATATATAATATAAATTTCTGCTAGGACGACAATTGGCAACATTGATGTTCTGATAAAGTTAAATGATTGTATCATCAGGTTGTTGTTGTTTTTTTGCAATTCCTTTCGAGAATTCCATATTGCTGAATGAAGACGTTTCCTCTTATTTTAATCCAGTAAAAAGGCATCGTAATTTATATTTATAAAAACACTTTTTAATTAGAAAAGTATATACACTCATTACCATTGATCATTTGATAGTATATAAAGTACATTTATCATCGCCATAATATTTCAACGTGAGCGTGAAAAGAAGGCCATATCACCCGTACATTAAAGATAACAATATAATACACCATCTCTTCTTTTATCACGAAAACAAGCTCGCTTTGGGAATTTTCTTTGGGAACCAACGTAATTATTCGTTGTTTTATTTTCTTTTTATATAAGTACTAGGTAATTATCCTTGAGACCCCATTTTTTTTTTAATTCAACAATTAGTTGACACTTCTCAGGCACGTACCCACCGCTCGTATAAAGTCGTGCGTAAACATCCGCATACAAATGAGACGGCCTGAATAATTGTTATTATTATTTTTCAAGTGCAGCCCAGAAGAAACCTGCTTATACACATTTAGACTCAGAAGAGTTGATTAACCTTAACAAGGTAACATTGTTATGCTCTAATGACAGTGAACCTCGAAAACAAAGCCCATCATCTATACACATTCTGATATATCTCATCTCATTGTTATATACATCTCGATCTAATTGCTACACTTTGCAATCACCAAACCCACGCGAGCTTCGATTACTCATCCGCCGGATTGAATCATCTCCTCCCCTTCGTACAGCATCCTTCAGCGTCATAAATTTCGTCGCACCCCTGATGCTGCTCCACGCTTCACACTAAAAAAAAATCATAAAATCAGCAACGACGGCCCCTATTCATCGCGGAAGTCGGAAGAAGCCCAGTTTCCCCATCGCATGCACGCACTCACGCATTAATTCCGCGCAGCCGAGCGCGCTTCCCTCCCTCATCGAGTCACGACGCAAACCCAACACCGCACTGAGTCACGTTGATCGACGGCAACAGCAGTGTATCCTTCCTTCCTCTTCTTCTTCTTATTCTTGGACGTCGTCGAAGGGTGGCGATGCGCAATCGATGGAGGCATGAGCGGACGGGAGGATAATTTATCGTGTCAGACATAGCGGGGGGATATATAGGCTTTGTTGACGGTTGCGTAATCGAGTTCGCATCGCGTGCACGACGTTGACGATTGTAATGGCGTTATCGTATTGTCCATAAGGAGCTGTCGCTGCGGAGATAGCAGCGCGGACAGGAGGAATTTAAATTGGGAGTCTAGACGAGTGCAGCACTACCGAGCGATGGCTTTAAGATCATCATCGTCCCGTCGTACATGTGGACAGCGCGATAACTGCGCTTAACCGATCTACTTTTGAAATGTACTTATGTGCGCGTGCGACGAGGAAATTTAATGAGTATAATTTTCTTCATCATCACTTGAAATCTCCAATCTATGCCGGTCTAAGTAGGCAAATATATATATAATCTTGCGATCGTCACGGCTGCGAATAGCGCGCTACATAAATTTAGTCACAAAGTGTATAATGTAACATGCCATTTAGAATTGTTTATTCTCCACTTGGCTCTCCCAAAATAATCCCATATATAATATAACACGGGAGGGGAATAAGAGACCGTACTTACTCACGCGCGCAAGTGATGGCGTGCAAAAAAACGAGGCCCGAATTTCGTCTGCGCCGCGCGATGACGTAAGCTCCTTCGCAACTCAAGGCCGATCTCGTTCCTCTCCGCGGAAACCAAATCGATGCGTTCGTGTGCCATTAGTCTTCGTTGCTATGAGCAGTAGGTCCTTTCTGATTTTCTTCCCCTCGGAGTTGCTCTAGGACGGCGATGATGTACAAAGTGACCGACTCTACGCGCCGCGCGTCGTTAGGAAATGGTGAGGTTTACGAGGCTCTCGACGTGTCGCGCGGATTATAGGGACAGTCTCGCGTGGCAGATAGCTCTCCTTGCC
>UXGD01005557.1:0-14190 GCA_900474315.1 Torymus auratus
ATATTAAAATAATTATGACATTTTTATTAATAAAAATAATATAATAATATTATAGTAAAATAATATTTCCGATGAGCGGGGGTGGGAAAATGGCGTTTTACAATCGCGTAGGCGCAAATTTTTATTTTACACCCACGTGATTGTGAATAGTAGTTTGGTATACTTACAAGTGCAAAAGTTTGGCCGATTTTTCTGATTTTTATCTCAAATTAAAGCTTCTTTCTTCTACTTTAATCGCTTTTTTGTGAAATATTTGTTGTCATCTTTATTTAAGAGCTTGCTATTGGTTAATCATCAGTGACTACTTTTCGTCCACTTTTCCCATGTTAAATTCCGATAATAAAAATGGATTTTTTTATAAAACGGTATCACCAAGTCGTTTTTGATTTCACACGAGCGTTTTCGTATATGTTATGACGTATCAAATGAGAACAACCTTGTCCCGAAGGTGTGTCTTCAAAAAAAATTTTGACAAGTTTTGAGGACGTGATGGTAGTTGCATTCACGTAGCACTTACGGAGAGTGTATGGGCGGGGATCGGAGTTTGATACTCTAATTTTCAAGTTCTTCTATTTATTAAAAATGACTTATAATTTTGTATAGACTACTTTGTCTATAATAGTTTAAAAACGTTTTTAAAATAGCTTTCTTGGTATCAGAGCCGTAAAATGCAATTTATCGAACCTATATATCCGTAAAAAAAATCTATAATCGATTTATCATTAATAAACCAAATAACACCAATTATTTGTCGTATAATATACATTCATACTTTACATTGATTCATTTTTTGATGATGATGTATTATAAAAAATGTGGAAAAATTTTAATTTAAATAAAATTTATTTCGATGATAAAACCAAAACATTAACACGTGATTATTTGTATGATTTAAATGTAAATGTAAATTCACATGTAAATTTAATAAGAGAGTGCCTTATTCGCTCGCCGGAACGCGAGCATATGAGAAAGATAGATGCGAATCGGTAGGGCAAGGAGGAGTGATGAGCCGATGAGTAGGCATGAGCTGCAGCGCATAGAAGCCTTTGAATGGTCGTACTTCTTCTCTACGATGCGACCGCGTTCAACCGTAAGTACTTACCTGATCGTAGATGGCCACGCGCCGCGAGTATCTGGCTCTCGTCGGTAGGGCTAGTGATCAGGTTTTCTTACATTTTAATACACTCGTAGTTAACTGGGTGTTTCTCCCTGGTACGTGCTTCATTTATTACCAAATGTGTAACGGTTTTAATAATTCTACCTGCGCGTGCGTCTGTGCGGAGTATATATCCATCTAGAAATTCGAGTACGACGAGGAGTCGTAAGTTTCTTCCTTCAGTGAGCGCGGACGATTCTTCAAAAAACCGAGTAATCCCGGCGAATATTTTTATTAAGGCAAAATTGCAAATAATTGACTAGTTATACAAATCGAAAATATGAACAGTATGATTAAGAACGGCCATTAAATTGAATCGAAAATTTTAATCACGATTCTTTTTCGATTAAAATCTAATGAGTCACGATTAAAATTAGCGATTCATTATCTTTGGTTCACTGAATCACTGATTTTAATCGGGATTTAAATTTTCGATTCAATTGAATCGCACATTTTAATCACGATTCGAAGTTTTTATTCAAATTAATCGGAAATGTGAATAATGATTCAAAAATTCAATTCAACTGTCCTTTTTCCTAAAATGTGCTATATATTGGTTAAAAAACAAAAATTTTAGTTAAAAATAAAATAAATTAAATTTTATATTTGAATCGTGTTGATTTTGCGGCCGATTCAGACACACATCTCTGGCCTTGTGTGCGTCAACTTACATTTTGTGCCCACAAAACGTAGCGTAAAGTGCGTACTTTATACCTAGAACGACGAAATATAATATTCGCACCGCGGCCGTATTGGAGGACTTGAATAAATATTTAGTAAATTATAATTTTTCTTCATGCTTTAATTAAATGATTTAAATTAAAAATTATGGAATTTACAAACATTTCGTTCACGAAATGCGGTCAACGCAGATAAAAGATCGATTACAATAAATACTTTTCATGTGTTTAACATATACTATTTTTAATGTTGATCATATCGGTAGGTATCCGATTTATATGAACGTTGTAGACAAAAATAATGTATGTACAAATAGTAGCACATATATACATACTTCATATTATCCATTAACATTTTTATTTATTTTTTCCATGGTTTCCATACTTTTGAAGCATTTTCGTCTTTCTCTGTAGCTCCTGCAATAGTGCGTGTGAATGTTCTTCCATAAAATCAAGTTTTTCTGCTCGTTTAACATTGATTTTTTGTAATTTGATAATTTGGTCAAATAGTTTTTCTTTCTCGAGAAGTTCGTCCATTTTACTCTTTATATACTTTTCTGAAACAAAACACACAATTGATTTGTTCTTTCCTTCAGACAGTAAAAATAATAATGAATAATTTACTATTATCGATATATTTAAAAACGTGTATATTATCGGAATGTTTGTAAAAAAAAAAAAAAAAAAAATGATAATTAAAAACAAATAAAGACGAATGGCTACTTAAATCTTATCACCCCCTAAGAAAATAGCAGTAACTTATTTATTTTTATTTGGAAATCGGACGGTTTGATCCAACCAATTTCTTTAAAAATAATAAAATTATCCTATACTAAACACATGACCACAAATTATCAACTCATACCTTCGCTCTCGACATTCTCAGCAGCTCCACAGCCGGCCACCTTCGCCTGCTGCTGGTGTTGCAGTTCCCTGCTCATCTCTCTAATCGCTAGATCGTACCTCTTTCTTAGAATCCCATTCTCGCCCTCGAGATCCTCCAACCTATGCAACAGTCTCCTATTGTATATCGCCTGTTCCGCGATACACTTTGCTAACAATTCACAGTCCTCCTGTCTCGATGCTTTTTCAGTGGTGAGGTCTCGGTCCAGACCGGCGACTCGGCCTCGTAGCCGCTCCAGGGCTTCGCGCAGCGGACTCTGACTCGCCTCGAGGGCGCGCTGCCGGGTCAGGGCGTCTTCAAGCTCTTGCTGAAGATGCACGTTGTGCTGCGTGAGCTTCTCCGTGAAGCCCAGACGCTCAAGCTCCCGCTGCTCGTAGGTCTGGATGCTCAGCCGTAGATCCTCGTTATGAGCCAGCAGCAGTTCGCGCTCAGATTGTAAGGCGGATATGTGGTCGGCGAGGCTGAAAGGATCATGAATATTTTTATTTCACGGTTTTAGGGGCCCTGGTAATTGCAGATTCCTGCAGTTTGATTTGTCAAACTCTGAAATGGATTTTTAGGATTTGTCAACAAATGAAGGAACTCAAACATTCTTAAAAATGTATAAAAATATGCAAGGAAATCTGAAAATTTTGTAAATGTCGTTAGGGATGTTATCTACAGCTTCTTATAGATCGTTGAAATTACTATACTTGCATATTATAGTTGGGCATTATTTTGTACAACCAAAAGTTTATTATACTTCGTAATTGTTTAATTTATGAGAACTTGTAGATTAAATTTCAAATCCAAAGGAGACAATTATCAATGCCTAATTTATATTTAACTTTATGGTAATTTTATTCACATTGAAAATTGCATTATTACAGTATTCAAAAATTTTCTAAAAAAATGTCAACTCATATCTTAAGAAAATCTTAAACACTAGAATATCAAAAATGTCGGTAACTGTGTCGGTACGACAAGTTTCCATCAAGTTAACATTTTTTCAAGTGTTACAGATATCAACTTATACATAATTTATTTTAAATAATAATTTATTATAGCACATTTTGTCTCTTATAATTCTATAGCCATTTGCCAATTATTAAAAGCAAATATTGTATATCTGTAATACTTGAACGCGCGAAATTTAAACCGTTATATCAATTAGTTACGCATCGTGTCAATAGCTTCACAAATTTGAAACTCCAATAAATTGTAAAAAGAAAAAAAAATGCAGAGAAAATAGTCTACAACTCTCTCACCTTCTCAGCTCGTTCTTCATCGCTTCCATCTCGACGAGCCCGTTTCTGAGAGTTTGGTTTGCACGCCTCTCCTCCTCCAGCACAGCCACGACCTCGCTGAGCTTCGCCTCTAGGTCTTTTTGCAGCCGGGCGCGCTCATTCTCGGACTTCTCGGCGTCGTGGCGCTCGAGGATCAGCCGTGCCTGTTGTTCCTTATCACTTGCCTGCGAGCGCAGCGATTCGCACTCGGATGTCAGCTCAGCAGTTCTTGTCTGCAATAGAAGTATATATACAATGTTTGGGAGAATTTGAATTTGGCGCGGATAAGATTACCGACGTGGGTTACAAAGATGATTTTCATCGGCAAAGAAAATTGAATTTTCTAAAGTTAATAGTTATATATAAAATTGTAGTGGGAATGATGATGGTAGTGTATCGAATTCATTTGTACATACTAAATTTTTGACATAATTAAAAATTTTAGAACTAGCTGTCGGTAAAATTTTTATACTTTCAAAAAATGAGCTGCAATGTTTGAATCTATGCTGTTAGACAATTCGTTCTAATATTAGTTAGAAGTCAATGAAATACTCGTTTTCAGTAATTAATTGACCTACAAAAAATAAACACTATTTTTCGGTCGGTAATTGTGAAAATGGATTTTTTTAATTTTAAATCGAATTTTATAGTGAAGTGTTCATTAAATTAAGAAAATAAAAATTAATATTATAATTTTACCAATGCTTCATTTAATTTCTTTTGCGTTTCCGCGTGAGCGTCCGTCACGATTTTCAGTCTGTTTTGCGCCCATTTAAGCTTCATCTCTTTGGCATTGTCATTGGTTTTGTTATGCTCTATTTGATTTCGCAGTTGCGTTATTTCTGAATATTTATTATTTATTTCACTATTAAGCTTTGCAATAGTCTCATTTGCTTTTTGAAGTTTTTTCTGTATGGTGGTATTTTCAGTAAGAGTATCTTGATGCTTCTTTTCAATTTGCTTTATTGATCTAAAGTATGAAATTGAATTTTTATATATTATAACTATTTATAAAATAGTTGAGAATAAATGATAAACAAATAACTTTATTATAACTTACTTTTGAGCTTCAAGTAAACGTCTTTCACTTGTTGCATACTTCATCACCATTCGCTCCTTTTCAGCTTGAGCATTAGAAAAGTTTTTTAGAATACCATTGTAATTTTCTTTGGCTATCTGTAATTCTTCCTTAACTCTAGGACATATTTTACAATATTTTACTGCTTCATACTCTTCGCTAATATTACGAAGTCTTATTTCCAATTCTTTTATTTTATTTATAAGTTTAACATTGATATTCTCTAAATTACTATAATCTTTATGAAGTAAAAAATAACATCGAAATAGATCAAATATTTTGCAATGACTTTGGTTTACATTCACAAAATTTTTCTGATATTGCACAATTTTGTTATCCTCCAATGAAGAAGTAAGACTAGAATATGATATAAATATACTATATAAAGCTTTCATTATAAGGTAAGATTGTTTGTCAAAACTTCTTCTAAAATCATAAGAAAGATTTTCATAACAATCTCCTGTATGACAATCTGCTATTACAATATCATATAAATATGACAAAGAAACTGTTGAATTATTGAGACTTGCCAGTGCTAGCACTATCAGTGGATCTTCAACTTGTATAGCTAAATTTCTTAACAGATAACTTAAAATACTTTCATTTTTCCTTGAAAAACATACTTTAAAGCTACAACAGTTTCTTGATTTAATTTGTAAACTATGTAATTTATCCATCGGCTTGGAGTACCATTCATTCGGGACCTGCATTTGCATATTTTCTGTAAATGCATCTAATGTTTTATCTGTAGAATGTTTTGTATCTGCATTCTCTGTATCACCTAAGAATGAGAAGTTGTTTCATAAAATATAATTGGGTATAAATAATAAACAATAAATGCAGCTATTACACTTGAAATTCAACAAATAATTAAATTAATAATTGTACATACTACAAAAAGCTAATTACATACCCGTTTGACAAAAGCACCTAAAACTTCCACACTCCTGGCAACAGCCGTCAACGCCGCTTTGCTTTAGTCTTTCCTCCATATTTCTTTGGTCCATCTACGGATCCTTAATCCTAAATTAAAATACAATACCTAAAACATCCTCAACATCTTTGAAAAACGAATGTTTCACGTCGAGCGGTCGAGATCGATACTTAACTCAACATGACAATTGACAACGTAAACAAATATCCGTGTTTGTCACTGAGTGTCATCCTTGTCACTGTAGTCACAATTACCTATCCTGACTTCCTCGAGCAATCGTAGGATAGCCCACAAGCACAAACGGCATAGGTCGACAACGATTGGTCGAACTTTTCTTGATGATAAAAAGACGATCAGCTGGCCGTGGACGGCGTGGACGCCTTTAGCTTTTTGGCGAATTCGGCCGGCCGTTTGTTATTTATGCAAAAAGAAGTGTTTTTTCGTCCCATTAGTGCCACCGAATTGCATTATGATGTTGAAGAATTTTGATGATCTGCTAAGCAGCTTGGAAAAAGTTGAGCTCGACGTAAGTATTTACGCGGAAGACTATGTTGCGTGAATTTAACCAAAGTCATGTCAACAATCAATGTTTTATTTCTTTTGTTAATTGCTGATTTTGGGTGACAAACAGTGGTAAACGTTTAACACTGTGATTTTTGGTGTACTTTAGCAATTTTTAGGTATATCTTATTTTTTTAAACCATTGATTGAGGTTGTTTTCATTGAAGCTGAATGGTTATTCACTTATTTTATAAAAATAAATATATCTTATTGTACACAATGATTATTTAAATATTATTGATGGTAACTACTTAAGTAGGATATAAAAATTATTAAAGTATTTTCTATTTTTGAGCGAACCACAAATTTTGCTTCAAAAGATTCAAAATCGAATTATCATTCATATTTATATTTCCAATATTTGTCAAAATTAAGTATAGAGCAGTTTTTTAATAAAAAAGTTTTAACACATAATATTCTATATTGCAGAGTCCAGAGGGAGTGGCATCTGGACATGTTTATTGTCAAATGTTAGCCATATACTTGTATCAGAATGAACTGTAAGTATACATATATATACATAAGAATTGAATTTTTCAGGGAATGATATTTTTACTTCTAAAGTAAATGTTTAATATTTTACAGTTGTTATGCTAAGTATCTGTGGAAAAGAATTCCAATACCTATAAAGTCCAATAGTACAGATTTAAAAAACATTTGGGCAGTTGCTCAAAAGATGTGGCAGCGTGATTGGCATGGCGTTCACACGGCCTTGAACGTTGAATGGAATAAACATGTTGTAGACATAATGAATGCCTTAAAAGGTAATAGACCTATTCAATTAACAATTGTAACATACAAATAACTTTTAAATATCATGTTTACAGATCGTATCACAGAAAGTGCAATTGTTCTTATAAGCGATGCTTATTCATTTCTTGATATCTCTACATTAGCAAAAATGACTGGATTAACACAAGAAAATGCTCACCAACTGGCTGCGGAAAGAGATTGGACAGTCAATGGAAATATTGTGAATCCAAAGAAGATATCTAGGCAAGAAAGTTCACCTATTCCTGAAACAATGACTGAAGACCAATTATTTAAATTAACACAGTTTGTATCATTCTTAGAAAATTAGACAAATTAAAATAGTTATTACTAAATATTTTTTTATTACATTATAATTTAAAAATTTAATAATAAAAGATCGTTTTTCAAATCTATTGACCTTTTCAATTATCATAAGAAGAATTTAGATCATATTAACATTTTTATTGATTCATACATTCACGTTTTTCACTAATTGTTTAAAGTTTTATAGTAATAATAATACAATTTTGTATATTATAGAGTTCATTCTAGATATTGTACAATTTTTAAATAATTTAATCCTTATTTTCGCTTTAAGTAAATTGGAATTCTCAGCAAATCTTAATTTTGTTTTCTCAGCTTAAATAACTATGTAACAACTTGTTCAATTTGTAGAGTATGTTATTTAAAAACTTATATAAATGTACAAAATTTCATAAAATAATAGTTTAAAAATAAATGCAAATATTCTTTATGAAAAATAATATCTGTATGTAAATAATTATTTTAAAATAAAAAGTAAAGATGATGTATTTTCTAATTACCATGAGTTTGATCATATACATAATATAAATAAGTCATTGTCACATGTATAAACTATGTATTATAGGAAAGAAAGTTCAATATATATATATTTAATCAATATTATTTATTTTTATTTGACACACACATTTAAAAATGGGTTATTTTACAAAAAATCAAAAATGTCAACAGTGTAACAAATTAAATTCGATTGTTTTGATTACATCCTTACATTGTATATTGTTCTTCAATCTCAGGTCTCATGCAAAATAGTTTCTTGCTTGATTGTTCTACAAATAAGCAGTTATATGAACGATTTTTCTCAATTATTCAAAAATAAAATATAATGCTATTAAACTGAGACTTGTAACCTTAACATAATAAATCATTCTCAGAATTATACTCAAACAATTCATCTTTCTTTATAATTAACGAGTATTAAAACATAAAATACTAAACAGCATCAAAGACTTTCCCAGTAAGGTATTGTTTATGACAAAAGCCATTTATTACCCGAGATATACTTTTTGTATTTGAAATTTACAATAAAATTTACAAATTTATCACTATCAACATTTTTATATTTAATCCCACTGACTGCACATATCAATGTAATAAAATGGTTTTATTTAAGTTATTTAATAATTTAATACACATTCTAGCAATTATTAAATATTCTAAGAGACCAATTGAATTTCAAAGAAATTCTCATTCCATCGAGGCTTCAGGCATCAAAAAATTGTGCTAAAGCTGTTTTTACCCTGTAACAGAAAAATATTGAAATTAAATCTTCTAGAACACATTAGTAAATCATCAGTTAGAAGCGTCAAAATTCTTTGCATTACTAGTTTTGAATAAATAACCAACGGAATCGTACAATTTAATTAACTAGTTAATACGAATGTATATAACGCGAATTTTAAAAGCTAAAGTTAACATTACGTACTTATCAAATAATTGGGTATCTTTTGTGTGTCGGAGTTGCAGTAAAATTCTATATAGTCCTAATTCTTTTAAGCGTGCTTGCCGTTGCGCTGCTCCAGGCTCTTCTCGCCACACTAAATTACATACACAAAATATTGCTGCCACTTGTAGTTTGACGTTACTGTGCATCTGAAATCATACATGAAAAAAAAAATCAGAAATTACTCGTTAGTATTTTCGCTTTATTGTTGAATGATTAACATAACAAAACGTAAAAATCGACATTATTTTGTTTTACAAATTGGGATTACAATGGCTTACTGATAATATAGAATACATGTAATCACTATATTTGCTTCACTTTTAATCGCTACATATTCAATCAGATGACAAATCACCTAATCACCCGAATTCGTTAAAAAAAATTTGTGAAATATTCTTTAAATTATATTATAGCAAAACTTATTAAATACTCAATTTAATAAAACCATCAGTTGATTTCATAGCTGATAAATCAGCTGATTTATCACTTGATTTATGAATCAGTTATTCTTACTATGGTAAGGACGAATAGCACGCAAACGTCTATTACGAACTCACCATATAATCCATAAGTTTCTTGAGCACGTCCTCGTTCGCCATGATGTGGTCCCTCGCCCTATCTCCATCGGCGACATTCGCGAGTATACACAGCGCCTGCTCTTTCACATCGGCCGGGTGAACAGGGTCTTCGAGAACCAGGATCACCGCTTGCATCACATGCGCCGCGTGGTCCGCCATTATCCGGTCGATGTGAGTCTTGGTGGACAGGAGATTTCTTAGTAACCCGAGCGTCTTCATAAGGACAGCGAGTTCGGGATCGGCAAGGAGTCGGAATATCTGATCGGTGCCGAGACACTGGAGGATCTGCGATTTGACGCGCTGCTCGGCCTGGAAGGCGACGTTCATCAACGCCCAGATGCCGTTCAGTCGTAGCGCTGGATCCGAGCGCTTTGTGAGGGAGCAGAGGAGCTCGACGCCACCCGACTCGATTATCGGCTCCTTGCTGGGACTGAACTCGAGCAGGAGGTTGCACAGCGTGCCCGAGGCCACCGTCAGCAGGTCGTCCTCGCCGTCGTTCTTCCCTGAAAATCAGCGTTGATTTTGGTTTCGGTTGTATTGCAATATATCTCGTTTTCGCCGCGATTTCATTAATTTCTCGGTATACGTTGTAGATATTTTTTTCGTTTAAGTTTGATGAATAAATAAATTACGTGGTATTTGTACACGTTTGAATGAGATAAACCGAGAAATTGGATTTTCTATAAACGCTTGAGGAAATTCACATACCTAGAAACCTGAAAAATCTATCATACTGATTATTTTTTTTCAACAACTTTTTTTCTTATTACTGATGTTAGTTAATGGTATGTAATCCGATAATTATAAACCAACCGTATGAAATTTTTAGTAAGAAATCATATTGTAATATGTAATATTTAGGTCCTGATTGGTAAAATAACTAATGAAAATCAATGCCAGGGTTTCATGAAGACTTGTAAAACCTGATTGGTCAATTTTTATAAATAATAATCGATAGAAGTACTGCAAATAAAGTTAACCGATCATAAATTTTTTAATATATTTGGAGCCTGATTAATTTTTTAGAATGATGACCAATCAGAACCATTAAATGACTATTAAAAAAAAATTAAACACCCTTAAAATTTGTTTGAATTTTAGATTCAATTTTATACTTTTATTACCGATAAATAACGGGTGTTAATTCTGAAGAGTAATTAATGTATAAAATATAAATTAATATAAAAATGCTAATACACTTATTACTACGCAAAAGAATACTTTTCCGACAAATTTTCAAAGGTAATGGATAGGAATAAATGACTCCGTATGAAGACGGTAGATGAGTTTCGCAAAATAGCATAGACTTACTAGGATACAGGAAAGAAACAAAAATAAAATAAAAAAAAAGAAATTGAAATGTAAATCAATTTAATAAATAATTAGCATTTATCTTCCAAGCCGCTAGAAGACTCAAAATATCGCATTTTAACAATTATTTACGAAAAAATCATAGTAGTAGAGACATTTAACTAACTGCCATGAGACGTGCGCAACATTAATACTTTACACGCGTTTCTTTGGTTAATTTTTAATTTTAACTCTAATTTTATAAAAATAAAATACACAAATATACAAAATACTCAACATTTACAGAAAAATAATTCTAGAATTCTACAACGATGTTACTTAAATAGATATATAATAGGCGTATTTGCGCGATTAAAAAAACTTAACGGTAGTAATAATAATCGTTAGGTTTGTTCTAAAACTATTCTACTTCCTCACGACGCGATTCCTACATTACCGATCCCTTGTTTTTTCTATAAAAATTAAATCAGAAGTCTTCATTTGCAGAAAAACGTATAGTGTGCCATCCATATACGCATTGACAAATCGTGTGCTTTGTTTCATTTAATTTTTTCAAAACTACTATTTGTAATTGTCACTATTTAGTGTTCGATATTTGCTCAAAATAAAGACCAATAAAAAGCAATTCTTTTATAGCTCAACAAATGAAACTTTTAGGTATAGATATCATTTACAGAGTCACAAAACAAATTTTAAATTGGCATATTGTCGACTTGTTAATAGAGAGCACGAAATTCATCTTTGCGAAAACCAAATAAACAAACAACGATAAACTGAATGGTTTGACAGAAACCCCGACGTCAGTAAAGCAGCACTCGCGCGAATCTTCCATGAACCCCCTAATAAAAAAAATCGCCCCCCGCTCCGCTATTTCAACGAAAAAAAGACGTATCACTTGTAAATGTAGAAGAAAACAACTTTGCTGCCAACACCTGCACTGCACACGAAGCACGGACAACCGATGATACCGCACGCCAGGCACACGCGCAATATAAGCCGGCTGCCGGGCGGCGGCTCCGAGATATTTTTGCTACCGCCGTCCTCGTCAATGGTATATTTTATATAGAAGATAAACACACCGTCGCCGTTCTTGTCGGCGCCATGCAAAAGCTGCATGAGAGGTCGCCAAACCGCGTGGTCCTGAAACGTCGTCCTCAGCTGCTGAACGCTACGCGACAGCGAGTGCAGACAGCGCACCGCGGCGAGTCGAACCTTGGCGCCGCCGGGGTCCTGCAGGCCGGCTACCACTTGCTCCATCAGGTTCTCCGTCTCGATTATGCGCTTGCGTATGTCCTCGTCATTGGCGCCCAGTGAGGCGAACGCCCGGAAGGCCGCTTGACGCATGTCCTGGGATAGAGCGGCGTCCTGGATCTGTAGATGAGAATTGGAATATGTTAGGTTGATGAATTAAATTAGAGGGCGGAAGAAGATCATATATATACATTTTTTTCTATTCGAAACCGGTACTGTGGACTGCACTTTTTGAATAGATTCTTTTTTTGGTAGAAATCAGTTTATTTCTTTAAGATTTTAATGATTTTGAACACCTCAACTCAAATCGGAGCATAAGTATATGATATTATATACTTACCGATATTTTTATATATGTTATTGCTTTTTTAATGTTTGATCTTTATTAATTATTTTTGTTATTTACTGTTCTTTAATTAATTGTAAAAAAATAAGTGATTAAACAAATTTTAAAAACCTTAAAAACTAATCTAAATAACCAATCGTTTTTCAAATTGCATAGAAAATTTCAAAAATCGGAATTACTTATTCCGTTGTCAAAAAAGCTATCAATATTATAATCGATGGAAAGACGAAAATGTGATTATGAACAGCTTTAGAGGTTACAGACTAAAATATAAAATATAATTATCGATTAGTTGTTCTAAATAAATAAATGAAATTTTGAAAAAATGAAATAAATTCTTGTCAATTTACACTAAACAGGAACATTAATATCTCCAAACTACCACAACCCACAAAAATCATCGTTTCCTACTTTATTACTGAAGAAATCTTGCCATCTTGACAAATAGTAACAAATATTTTAATCAAAAGCCTCTTAAATTTACTCGAAAGTTCTGAACCATTCCAGACCAACAACAAACAAAACAAGCATCATTAAAAAACCGCTAAAAAGCTATTCCCCGGCCACCTGTGGATTCGGCTTGAGATACTCGGCGAGCGTGGGTATCAGATGATTACTAATGCTGGCGAGCCTTTGCAGCTCGGTGTCGATCTCCGTCAGATAGGCCAGGGTTTCGGCGGCCGCGACTCTCTCCCTCGCAGGCCTCTCTTTTTGACACAGCCTGATCAGGCAGGGCAGCGCTCTGTAAATGACTCGGGTATCCGAGGCGGGCAGCGCGCCCGCTCTGTGCATGTAGGCGATGCAGCGTGCCGCCTCGAGCTGGATAAGCGTGCTCTTGTCACGGCCCATGAGGCAGCCGAGGATGCTCGGCACGCAACGCGCGTCCTCCTCGTCGGACGTCGTCGTCGCGGCGATCAGCGAAGCCACGTCCTGGTTCTGGTAGCACATGTTTGCTAGGCACGCCAACGATGGTAACTGCACGTCCGCAAGCTTACATTCCAGCTGCTTGGCTAAGGTGCCGATGGCGCCTGCTTTCAGTAGGACGTTCTGGTCTTCCTTGGTCTGAGGAAAGTAGAGATATACAGAGGTGTTAGTGTGGATTTGATAATGCTTTCTTTTTATAATGTGAAGAATAGTATATCAAGAATGTAAATAAACCTTATATAAGTCAAATGTGGTAAAAGTATACGTGAATATGGGATACATTTTTTTAGTCTGGGTAAATGTAACTTTTGTTTTTTAAATTAAGGAAATTGTAATAAATTTTGATGTTTTTTTTTTTTTACAATGCAAAGAATATATAAATTGTATGGGAAATAGATAGAACACTTACAAAAGAATAAACTACAGTTTGATTCTTAAACTGTGGTAGAAGAATGTCTGAATAAAGAGCAAATAAAAATTAATAGATTTTTCTGGTCCAGGTGGATATCAATTTTTTTTTTCAAATAAACGAAATTACAATAGACTGATGTTAGGGTTCATATTTGATTTTTATTTGTATTTTATTTATCTATTGTTTATTTTATTCGAATTCCACAGTAGAAAACTAAGTGTATAATATATATTATAATATATTATAATATAATATATGATTAATCTTAT
>UXGD01005558.1:0-14188 GCA_900474315.1 Torymus auratus
TCTCGCGGCAGCGACGTCGAACTGTACACACGCCACCTGATTGGCTGTTGAAACGTGTGTACGGCGCGGAGCGGGGGCTATGCGTCAAGTTATCATAGATTAGTCATAAGGATACACACGCCACGAACGCACGTCGTGTACGGGACGATCAGCTGATTGCTTCAAAAACATTTCAATAGAATGTCGGACGAGAAAAAAGTAACGGATACAGCAGAAGACCCGGAGTTAAATGAGCTTTTAGATAGTGAGTATGAAATTATCATGTATTTTTAGTGTAAAAAGAAAAGAAAATATTTGCAAACATAACCGACAACAATAGGTAGCGCTTGTCAATCATAACCTCCTCATCCAGTTTATAAAAAAAAAATTTCTATTTCGTTAACGTCATTACTTGAATCATTTGTTTAAATTTGCCTGACAACTAGTTTAATTATGAGAAACCGTGAATTCTATTTTTATCATTTCAATTATCTAAAGATTTGTCGGGAATAGGGTCGAAGGTTACATAATTTTGTGCTAATTGATACAAAATATTTTAAGGTGCACTCAAAGATTTTGACAAGCCAGCAAAAACCACACCAGCGAAAAAAGAAGATGACTCAGCATCTTCAACATCATCAGAATCTAAGGTGGTATCCAAAGATGAACCAAACGAAGGTGATACTGTTGAGGAAGTCTGGGCCGAGGATTTTATCAAGCAAGCAGCTGATTTCCAGCTAAATTTGGAAGACCTAATGAAAAATGGTTAGTCAACTAATGTAAAATATATTCTGTTATTTTATAGCTTTATTTATAATGTATATTCCTAAGGTACTCAATCGGAAGTGAGAGAATCGTTTAAAAAAATGGCTCAAACAGTTGCCGGAGCAATGACTGAAAATAGTGGAGGGGATAGTGCATCACCAGATTTCCAATCAGCAATTAGTCAGGCATTAAAAGATTTATCAGCTACATCAGAAAATTTACAGGTAAAAAACTAAACATGAGTAGTATGAAAATTTTATTGATATCATTAAATTACTTTTATTTTTATTCTTTTTATTATTAATAATTTTAAAAACATTTTTAGAATAATATGTATTTTTAATGATTCCAACAGCATTTTTATAATTATAAATATTGATTCATTCAAAACTAAATTATACAGTAAATTTTACATTATTTGGTAAATAATAAATAACTAAATACTTTAGGAATACTTTCATAAAATTATTCACTGTTGCATTTACTTGTTTAAGAACATGCCAAATATTAGCGAAGCTGACTTGGCATCTATGTTTGGACAGACTTCTTTAGAAGATGGAGGAACAGATTTTCTCCCATTTATGCAAGGAATGATGCAATCATTGTTATCCAAAGAAGTACTTTATCCTTCTTTGAAGGATCTTGTTGATAGATACCCAGCATGGTTAAATGAGAAAAGAGCAACTTTACCACCAGTAGATTTGGCAAAATATGAAAAACAATTTGATCTTATGCAAAAGGTAAATTAAAAAAAATGAATGTACACTGCTTAATGAGCATGAGTTTTTTCTAAGTGTATAAAAAGCGGATGATTTGTTTGTTACGCAAAATGTTTTAAAATTAGAATCGCTAATTGGGACACTAGTTATATACTGTAGCTTATAAAAATTCTTCTAGGTCTGTCAGGAAATAGAAACGGAAAAAGAAGACGATTCCGAAGCAGTGAAGAATAAGCGATTCGAGAATACATTAGCGCTTATGCAAGAAATGCAAACATGCGGCCAACCTCCGGACGATTTAATAAGCGAGCAGCAACCACTTTTTCAACTCGATGCAGAAGGAAATCCCGTGATGCCAACTGCCTTACCTGGAATGGACGAGTCGCAGAACTGCTCTATTCAGTGAAACAAAATTTGTGCTTGAAAAGAAATTTTTATATCAAGAATTCCGTGCATGGACACATCATTAGTTGAGATTCAATGTGTCAAAAGTTCATATTTCGCTATTTTGCAAAAAAAATGAGCGTTAAGTGTGCATTTTGACGCATTGCGATTTTTATGAAACAAGTGTGTATTGTAGTTCAATGACGTATATGGGTATAGGTGATCAGATAATTTGAAAGACTGTTTTCAAACACTTAGTGTAACTATGACAACATTGGCATATTTATTCTTTTTTTTTTTTTTTTTTCGTCGAATATAAACTACTAAATTTACAAAAAAAGATTAAATCAAAATTTTACAGTTTACAGAATGTATTTGATAAATAATTATTATACATTAACATAGGCTACGCTTCGTTAGCCGCTTAATTAATCTCAACAACGCTTTACGCTGGGGACAGTGCCGCTACACCAGGCAAAACTTTGCCCTCGAGAAGTTCCAAACTCGCACCACCACCGGTACTGACGTGGCTGACTTGGTCCTCGGTTTTCCATATCGCAGCACAAGTCGCGGTATCACCACCACCGATAATTGTCGTCGCACCTCGCTTAGTGACTTCAACAACGTTGTCCATCAAATTCTTCGTTCCTTTGCTAAAGTTATCGAATTCAAATACTCCAGCGGGTCCGTTCCAAACAATAACTTTAGCCCTCTTGATTGGCTCTAAAAATATCATTTAGTCGCTTTTTATTATCGAGCTTATAAGTATTTTATTGTTTTGTTTTTTGTTTTTTAACAAATATAGTGTGATGTAAATTTTGAATAAATAACAAATTTTATATAAAAAAGTTCATAAAATTGTTTATAAATTTCATTTACCTTAATATTTATCAACCGTAAAATTTTCAATTTATAATTTGAGATTTATTCGAGTTTTAAAGATATTTTGAAGAATGATTTCAATCATAGAAATTCAAAACTACTGTAAATCTAAACTTATTACTAGTTTAATTAATAATTATTTTTAAATGTTTTTTTATAATACTTTACCAGCAAATAAAGTATTAGTTTTTGGTCCTACATCAAGACCCATCCATCCATCAGGAATTCCACTCTCAATATCTGCAGCTCCTACAGCTGCATTTTCAGCAAACTTATCAGCTGTGATAAAGTCAACTGGCAAGTGAATTTGAACTTTGTTCTTTTCAGCTTTGGATAAGAGTTCATTTATAATTTTAGCTCCCTCTTCATCATACAAGGAATTACCAATCTAAAATAAAGCAAAAAATGAATAATCTTCTCATATATTTTTTTTTTCGTGATACCAAATAATTAAAAAATTTTTTACTTTCATATTTTTGGTAACTTTAAGGAAAGTGTAAGCCATGCCTCCACCAATGATCATTTCATTGACTTTGTCAAGTAAGTTATTGATCAGCTGAATTTTGTCAGCAACTTTGGCTCCTCCAAGGATAGCAAGGAATGGCTTTTCTGGGTTATCCAGAGCTTTGGCAAAGTATTGTAGTTCCTTTTTCAGTAAGAAACCACTGGCTCTGATGTCAAAACCATCACCCATCATAGAACTATGGGCACGGTGAGCTGTACCAAAGGCATCATTGATGTACACATCACCGAGTTTCCTCAGAGATGCTCTGAATTCTGTGACTTTGTCTTTGTCTGCTTTGATCTATAAAGTTAAAACAAAATTAATTAAAATATTGTAAGAATTTAATTATTTTGTAAAAAATAGTATCTTCTAAAACCTACTTTGCTACCATCAGGACCAACACCTTTGCCTTCCTCCTCAACATGGAATCGCAGATTCTCTAGGAGGATGATTGATCCAGGTGCTGGGTCAGCACATGCAGCCTCAACAGCAGGTCCCACACAGTCATCCAGGAACTGAATGTCTTTGTTCAAGAGTTTCTTCAGCTCATCAGCAACTGGCTTCAGAGTGTACTTAAGATTTTTCTGTCCATCGGGCCTACCCAAGTGGGACATAAGAACAACTGATTTGGCTTTCTTGTCTAAAGCATATTTGACAGTGTCAAGGGCTGCAGTAATTCTCTGATTATTTGTGATTTTTCCTTCCTTAAGAGGAACATTGAAATCCACTCTGAAAATCAATATGACATACGTTAGCACTGCCTCTGAGCAGAATTTTTATTCTTATGACTTAAAAAAGGTTGGCAACAATCTTAATTGAGAAAGTACAAAATTGTTAGCTCTTTGAAAAAAAAAACGAATTCATTACATTATTTAGTTGAACAAAAACCAACCAGTCCTATCTGTTGCATTTCTAGCGGAGAGACCTGTGTCAATGCCAAAGTGCCATTGCATCAAGTGCAACCCAGACCTTCAGCTTCCCTGAGAATAGCCAAAGCCGCTCGGAAATAAAGCGCACTCCGTCTCCAAAAATACTTACTCAGGAATCCCCTAGCCACGCGGCACCTTGCGTCTCCCATCACCTCAATTCGGAGCAATTCTCATCATTGATTATACCAACACGGCCTTTACGTAAGCCGCCGCATCTTCAATTCGTCACATACACCATACAAACCAAATATCATCCAAACATACCCGGGTAAGCGTATATGCTGCACTCACCTTATCAATACCCTCTTGCCGGCGAGGTCAACCTTGTCGATGCTGAGCTTGTTTAAGGCCATGGCTAGTGCTCCACTGACTGGTACTGTCCCGACAAGTCTTGATAAAACGAGGGAATACGACAGTGATTTGGGTGCTGCGACCGAGACGAGTGTCAAAGTGCAGGAGGAAAAGAATCGGCGAGCGCCGGTTCGCAGCAGGATTCTTCGGTTGAGAGCGGCGGCGGAACGAGCAGCGAGCAGGCGACCAGCCGCGAATGTCATAAGAAGGTCGCGATAGCCGTCTATTGTGGCGACACCTCGGCTGAGAGTGATAATAGGCATGCGCGCAGAGATGGTTCGCGCGCGCTCGGCTCGCGAATTTTGATTTTTGCGAGGGTTTGCGAGATAGACAGTGGATAGTTTATACTGAGTCGAATTGGAGAACGCAATTAATTTACCTATAATGTAGGTGGTAAGGATGATTTTGTTTTTATTTTCGCGAGTTTACTGAACGAAGTTAAGTAGACGACTGAATTTTATAATGATAGCAGTGAACTGATTGTTTATTTATCAGTACGAATATTCTACTATCTTACGAATATTTACGAGTGCATAAAATTATCACTTTTTCTTTATAAGCTTATTCCCATTGCTCCGATTTTATAAAACGGAGTTGCAACTATTTTTTTACAACTTTTTCACATTATTATTATTATTTTTTTATAAATTAATAATGTTTAAAATTTGGGATGCTTCTATATATTTCTTGAATAATATAAAGAAATCCAAAAAGTGTCATAAAAAAGCTAGTTTTGGAGCATTGGAGCAGCCTTTTGTATACATTTTTAAAATTACTTAATCTCAATTGAAATACAAAACAATCACATGTTTGTGGACGTATTTTCTAAATCAAACTTTGAAACTTCAAAATAAAGGCATATTGTTCTCCTCCGTTTTGAAATGACTAATTCTCTATAGGTATGTACAGAAAGCCGGAAGCGTCACACACTCACTCACATTAGCTTTTTATATGCTATACTTATTAAATAATATTTTTCAAAAATACAACTTAATATTCATAAGTAAACATTGCAACACGCGTCGAGGGCGTTATATTCTAAACGAGAACAGCCATTCCGAAAAAACATGTTATGCGTGTTAATATTTCGTGACATTGACAATTATTATCGGTAGACGGGAGCGCGCTGCTCCGTTTCAGACAACACGTGTCGCAGTAAACAAACTCCGTCTCTTACGCACTCACGGCGCGTAAACAAAGACGCACGCTTGGCGTGTGTGTGAAACCGTGAAAAAACGCCAAAAACCGTCACACTATAGGTATATTGTACCTAGATCATAAAAAATTAGAAAGTGCCCGTCGTGTGTGTAATTATTCAAAGAGGACAATACATGCGCTGCTGGGATTCGCGCTGATTTCGCGCGCAAGTTTTTCCTCTTTCGTCAGTTCATTCCCAGTATTCTCCGTCTCTCTTTCTCGGTCTTGTCTCGAGTGCAGATGCGTGAGAGGTTTTCCTATCCGCACGTGTGCGTAATCGGACCTCGACCATTTCATTCTCGAGTCCGAGAAAATAGTCTCGATTTTCTATGTCGTTTAACGAATAGAAGTTTATTATTGTTTATATTCATAAAAAATCATGAAACCTACATGGTTAAAATAAATCATCGAAATATTATTTCGTTTTGGTTGTCTTGCACCGCTTTCGGTGGCTCTAATTCACAATTTCACATTATGGCGACGAGGCTATACGAATGCTCCGAAACGCTTATGGAATAAGTAAGGTATGCCGATCTTCGGATGTTTTTCAGAGATTTCGATGGCACTGTCAGTCAACATTGATGATAGTGATTGATGGTATTTGTCTTAAAGCAACAAAACCATTACAAATATCATGTAGAATCCAATGAAAATGTTAGTTTTTAAGCGAACAAATACCTTGACTTACGCAAGATTTGCTTTTTTAAAACGCCAAAAAGCCGTTTACTAAACTCCGCAAAGACATATTTAGTAAACACGATAAACAAACCAGGAATTTGCATATAAACATTTATCTGCAAACATTCTCAACAATTTCCATCAACCCATAAGACGCAGAGCGGCAAATAAAGCAATAACGGTAGGTATAGATATTATCGCGGACAACAACACCATCTCTATTACAAACAGATGACGTTTACCCTTTACGATAATCAACTGATACCTATATATCTATCTTCTTACTTACAGCGAAATATCGTCAAAAGTCACTAAACCCTGGAAAAGTAACGATCAGTTTTGGCCATCACGATTTAAGAATTAGCTTGAGCATCAAAACTCAGGCAGTCAGGCTCGCAGACTGTACATATATATCTATATACGCTGATACGCAACGTGTGTGTATATAGTATATGTATATAAGTACGCTATTTCGCTGCGTAGTCGTCCGGAGTTCGGACGGTCCGTCGTCGTCGTCGCACGAGAGACAGTAGAGAAGATCGAGACTCTCCCTATCTCTCTTTCTCCCTCGCCGCTTGCTACAACCATATAACGCTGTATACTAAGTATATTCGCTATATATACTATATATACATCGACGTCTCTCGTATAGGTATATATATAGGTAATAAACCCACACACATCCAACGCAGTCGGCGGACGGCGCGAGCGAGCGAAAAATATATAGTCTATACCTATACCTATACACTACTGACTACGCACGGTGCGGCGAGCGAGTGTTCGTTCGCGCTCTGTGCTCTGCAGCTCTCTTGGCGTTGCGCAGAGGCCAGAGTCTCTCGTCTCTCGCGCGCGCGGGTCTGTGTGTGGCCCTATATATACGTCCGTATAGTCTCTCTCGGTTCGTCTCTGCTGTGTTGCTTGCGAGTTTGCGACTGAGTCGCGTGTGTGTGGGAGAGAGCAGAGACTTCGTTGTGCCGCTGCTGCTCGCTATATATCTCGGCTGCAGGCAGCACGCATACATTTTTTCCTATATACACGAGTAAAGCGTGTAGTCGTCGGGGGAGGAGGCTGCGAAGCGTCGTCGTCACGGAGCCAACGTCATCGTGTAGTCAATCTCCTTGCTGCTGCAGCGGCCCCCGCCGACGTACAACTACGCCGCCTGCGCTGCTGCGCGGCCCAAGGACGTGTCGCCGTCGTCGTCGTCTTCGACTCGGACCTGAGTCGAGAGCCGACAGGACGACGAAGAGGAGCAGGATGAGCGAGAAACTACAATTGCTGCTGTTGGCATGGGGGACGCGGCGATGAGCGTCGCGGCGCCCGGCACCGCCGCTGCCGCCGTCCCTGCCGGCCAGCGCGTCGTTAAGGAGGGCTGGCTCCAAAAACGCGGTAGGACCACGATTGCTGTCTTTCTTTCTTTCCCTCGCCTGTACTTGCACTTTCTTTCTCTTGTCCCATCCACTTTTCTTCAATCAGATCTGGTCCTTTTTCTCTGGTCTCCAGAGCTGGTACTTAGTGTGTGGTTCCCGTTGATGTACTTGGTTACGCATGTAGTTTTGGAGATAGGGCTTGTTGACGAGGTTCAGCTGTGTTAGAATTCAGATGGAGATAATGTGATCCAAATGTGTGTATGGAAATGAACGAAGAAGTATAGTGGTGGCTGGTTAGCTGTGGTCATTAGTTTAACAATAGTTTAAAAAAAAACATTTTTGGAAAATTTTGGAATCATGTGATTTTCAACAAATGGTTTAATGGAACTGAAATTGGCAACTAAAGGCATTTTAGAGCAACCATAAAAGGCTTGATTATTCACCCGTCGTTTTGATATACAGAAAGTTTGTTATTTATTTGATATAAAGTGTCATAGATATAAAATGTTAATTTCCACTTTATAATTTAAATTCGCATTTTTTCTCTTTTTCTTGTGCTGTGCAGATATAATTGGAATAGTTATCAATCTATTCTTACATGTATATAAAACTTATTACTATATTAAGGAAATCAAATTAGTGGCATTAGTTTTTAATATTTATAGAATTCAACTAATAGAATTAGAAAATTTATAAGATTTAATAAGTTGAATCCAGAAAATAACAAAACTATAAAATTCAACTTCATGGTATTTTCAGATTGATGAATAAAATAAATCTGAGATTTATACACTTTAAATATTTTTATTTTATTTTTAAATTTTATTTTGAATACTAACTTATTACCTTGATGTGTTTTAGGAAATATGAGAATTTCTTTGTGATTTTGAAATAGTACTAATAGGTTATTGCAAGTTTTGAAAATTGATAAAGAAATTTATATTGTTCAGGCCATATGTGTTTTTTTTTAAATTTACTATAAATGTAAATAATGATTAAATCAAAATATAAATTGTTCTATTAATCTAAAATTTCTTATTATTAAAAAATATCAAATTACTTAGTTTGTTTACATTATCTCTAAACTTAGATAAGTACTTCCTGCTCTGTCATCTTCAATTTGTTTTTAATAATTGGAATTTCTTATGTAATATCTAAATGTTAACAAATGTTTACTTGAATTGTCCAAAGTAAACATACACTTGTTGCTTGAAATCATGCAATTGAAAAAATCTTTCGATTCTTTTCTTCTTTTTCTAAACAGAAAATTGTATCTTATTATTATTGTTACTCATTCTAGGTGAACATATAAAGAACTGGAGATCACGTTATTTTGTTTTGAGAGATGATGGGACTTTAGTTGGTTTCAAGGCTAAGCCTGACCAACAAATGGCAGCTGCTGCACAGCCACTGAACAACTTTACTGTTCGAGGATGTCAAATTATGTCTGTTGATAGACCTAAGCCTTACACATTTGTCATTAGAGGTTTACAGTGGACAACAGTTATAGAAAGAACGTTTCACGTTGAAACAGAGCAAGACAGGGAAGATTGGGTGACTGCCATTAGGTACTAATTTAACTTCCATCAATATATTAAATATTTTATAAATTCTTATAAAAATACTGTAAATTTTTATGTATTTTAATGGCTAAAAACTTATTCACTATGGTGATTGATTGATTTCTGGAGGACTAAAGATGTGTTAATTTTATCTAATTATAATTAATACTGTTTTCAATTACTAGATATGTGGCCGACAGACTTGCTAATGAAGAGCAGAATCAACAACAACCTATGACACAAATGCAACAATCTTCCTCCTCAGAAGATGTCGATATGGAATCAACTGGAGGGGGAAGATCAGACTCATGTGGTTCTCTAAGCGTTGTCTCCAATGATGGAGGTAGCTTTGATGAACTGTCAGCTAAATTTAGTGTACAAGGAACATCAAATAGTAAATCGTCAGGCAAAAAGAAAGTTGTGAGTATATTTAAAAAATAAAAAATTGTGGTCCATAGCTACATAGTTTTGTTAAAAACTATCTATGTAAATTTTCAGACATTAGAAAACTTTGAATTTTTAAAAGTTTTGGGAAAAGGCACATTTGGTAAAGTTATCCTATGTAGAGAAAAAGCCACTGGACATCTATATGCCATTAAAATTCTCAGAAAAGAAGTGATAATACAAAAAGATGAAGTAGCGCACACATTAACAGAAAATAGAGTTTTAAGAACTACCAGTCATCCATTTTTAATAGTAAGACATTTTTTATATTATAACATGTTTTTTAAATATTTTCCAGAAAACTTTACTGATACACTTTAATTTTAATTTTAGTCCTTAAAATATAGTTTTCAAACTGCGGATAGACTTTGTTTTGTAATGGAGTATGTGAATGGTGGTGAACTCTTTTTTCATTTAAGTCGGTCGCGCGTTTTCGGCGAGGATCGAACAAGGTTTTACGGAGCAGAAATTATATCGGCGTTGGGTTATTTACATTCGCAAGGAATCATTTACAGAGATTTAAAATTAGAAAATCTCTTACTCGATAAAGATGGTCATATAAAAATTGCCGATTTTGGTTTATGTAAAGAAGACATAACATACGGTAAACAATACAACTAGCATTAACATTTTATTTATAATATTTTATAATTTACTTATGTCTAATAATTACATGCAGGAAGAACAACAAAAACTTTCTGTGGTACTCCAGAATACTTAGCTCCAGAAGTTTTAGAAGATAACGATTATGGAAGAGCTGTAGATTGGTGGGGTGTAGGAGTAGTTATGTATGAAATGATGTGTGGAAGACTTCCATTTTACAACAAAGATCACGAAAAGCTTTTCACACTCATTCTTCTAGAAGCAGTGAGATTTCCTAAAAATATAAGTGCAGAAGCTAAGGACATGTTAGGAGGTAAATTTTGGAAGATGTTAAAAACACTTTAGGTTTCCGTAAATTGTACTAAAACAATGCTTCCCCATCCGTAGGTTTATTAGTTAAGGATCCAAATAAAAGACTGGGTGGTGGACCGAACGACGCCAAGGATATAATGGAGCACGCGTTCTTTTCGTCGATAGACTGGACGGATCTCGTCCAAAAGAAGATCCCGCCGCCCTTTAAGCCCCAAGTGACCTCGGACACGGACACGCGTTACTTTGATAGCGAGTTTACGGGCGAGAGCGTTGAGCTCACGCCACCGGATCAGGGCTGCCTGGGTAGCGGCGGTGGCCTCAACTCGATCGTCGAGGAACAGGAACACTTCCCGCAATTCTCCTATCAGGACAGTCACTCGGCGGCTACCTCCTCGATAGTCTCCATCAATCACTGACACGATAGTCACTTATCCCCGGCTTGTGCTTTGGTACGTGTGTGATCGGATGAATCGAATAGTTGCCTCGGACTCGCTGGCCAATGCGGGGAGGAGACAAAGAGGAATTTAACGAGAGAGAAAGAGAGAGAGAGAGAGGGGGGGGGGGTTGAAGCGAACGAGAAGGAGAAAGTACAAGGGAGAGAAGAAGCGCGGCCGAGTGTGACTCCGGTTTGTGTACATTTCGACTATACCTAAACGAAAACGGTGTGTACGATGATGAAGACGACGACGACATCGTCTTGCGCGTGCTTCCTGGTTAGAAAGTCCAATTGAAATAATGCGGGTGCGAGAGTTCGATATTTTTTGTTAAAGCGAGTCAAGGTTAATATCTGAGAACTGCTGGGATAAATTGGTTGCACTATATGCATAAGGTTGTGAAAAAAGTACATCTTTCTGATTGGCTGATTTCATTTGCTTAGCAGACCCGTAAACGGTAATCAGACAGTCGGACGCATATGCGCTTATAATTGACACTACGTTCTTCTTGTCTAGTATACGTTACTTTTAAGAAGAATATTCATATGTCTAGCTAATTTTGTTTGCATTGACGGTCAAAATTTAAACGAAATTCGTCAGTCAAGTGAATGTACTTATTATCAGTAAAGCTTACAATCTGGTATTAAAAATTAGACTTATAGCTACAAATAAAATTATTTTTTTCTTTTAATAAATAAATATGTAGCTTTAAAATTTGAATCCGCTCCAAATTTGTGCGATTAATGACAGCGATTACTATGATTGGTAAACTATTAAAAAAGATTAATAAATAATTTAACTGAAACATGTCAATCATAGTTTTGTAGATATTAACCTTGATAAAAATTATGTTAGGAGTAAGTTGATTTCAGACGGTTTTTTTTTTATAGTTTGCAAATCTATTCAATGAAATTTTCTAATCAGGGATAATGATCAACTAGAGTGTCGCCTTTAAAGGGTCTGTGATGCTTTACAACTCATCAGTAGATATTTTTAAAAACATATCCTCCGAGTGGCAGGCTAATTATACGATCACCCTGTGCTGAACCTCATAGCAACAGAGTTGTCTTGAAATTTTTTAAAATCAATTTACTATCAGTTGAGATAGTATATATAATTTATTAGATGTAATTTCGTTAATAGTATGTTGATTAATTGCGTGGGTTTTTAGTGCATAGATATATTGTTTGATTAAAAGAGATATTGATTGATTTTCATTAGTGAAACCGATTTTTTTTTTAATACTGTTATAAAATAAATTAAAACTTTTATGTATTAAGTGCATTCATTTTTATATTATAATGATTAATTGTTTTATGAGAGATCTATGAGTATTATTTCAATTATAATAATTATAATCTATTTCTATGTATACATACACACTTTTAGGAATAATTGATTTTTCAAAGTTTTGAGACTACTCCCTTTTCTAATTGTAAAATATAGTCCATTTAAACATCATCTTTTCTCTCTGATCAACGAAGGCATGATTTGTGTTTCATTCTACAACTGCTTGCGTGAAAAGGGCCATGGCTGCAATTGAGTAATTTGTACATTAATAAAAAAAATTGCGCGAAATCGCCTTTTACAAATGACATTTATAAGTAAAATATTATAATTATTATTCAAAACAGTCTATTCTTTAAAATGCCTAACCTTTATTCCCTTCTACTTATATTCTGCTATAAAAAATAAAATTTGTTCAAATTTACATTTAAAGCAAAATCTCTTTTTATTTATGCTGTGAAACTCGCATAATCGACACCCCCATATCACGGCGTGTCGCCATCAATTTGCGCACTAATGTATATTGCTTTTATATTAAAAAAAAAAATAAGCAAATAAGTGTAGTAGACTGTACCGATTTTTCTCATGGGTATAAAAATATTTGCGGAAAAAAAACTAAGTCTAAAAAGGAAAAATATGCTATTTTTAGAATCAAGGAAAATGATTCTAAAAATCTGGAATTACTAAAGGAGTTGGAGAAAGAGATGGCGGCTTACAAACAATACGTGAAAAATACAAAGACTGTTAATTAAAAGATAGATATCTCTATCTAAATTGGAAGAATATTATGATTGGATATACCGTCACGGACCCTAGTACTGATCAATTAATAGCTAGAACAACTTCTTTTCATGTAAAAATGCATAAATAAATAAATTTTAATAATTTTTTTTTACTAAAACAATATTAAAATTTTAATTTAAAATTAAAAAATTGTTTTAAACATTTAGAGGGAGAATGATCATTCGAAGTATCGTTTGGAGAAATTATTGATCACACCAGGATCAAAATAATAATCTAACTTCTGGAAGCAAATTGGATTTCATAAACAGTTTTGTTTACAGTTTAAGTAAAAGACTTTAATTAAGGATCCTGCTGTAGGTATAAAAATTCTTCCAACCACCTGAAAAGCATACACTGCTTGTTTTTCTACTTTTAAAAGTTTTATGGCATGTTAAGGCTAGATTCATCGCTTATTGCAGATTGTCATTGTGAGACAAAAATAAATAAGCAAACTTGAAATAAAGTTAATTTTAATAGAACATTATGTATAAAGGGAGTAAAATCGCAGAATGATGGACTTTACTCACTATGAGAGGGCGAGGGTGTGGGTCATGGATTCGGCGGAAACTTTGGGATAGGTTCTTAGATGTAGAAATATGAAGAAAGCTACAATATTAAACCTTAACTCTAAAAAGACTAAAGTTCTGGACATTTTTAACATTATTTCGCAAAAAGTCTTGATAAAAGCCTCTTCTTAAAACGGTAACTATATTTAACTTTGGACAGTCTTAAAAATCTTTTCAAAAATAAAAAATATTTCTAGAAAAAATAAGCTTTCATTTGCTTTTTTAAGAATTATAAAATTGTTTATTCCTTTCAAAATTATGAAAAATTAAAATAGAGTATATAAAAAAATACCCTGATAAATTCGTAAAATTCAATGTTCGACTGCCTATATATAGTCGAGGAAATAAAGCACTGAAACGGCTTAACCGTCGATTTTGGGAACAGTAAGACGGATCTTAATGCGGTTTTTTGCATTCGATTCGTGAGAGTGTCCACAAACT
>UXGD01005559.1:0-14187 GCA_900474315.1 Torymus auratus
CTTGTATAAAGTTTTCTTTATATGACAAAGCACCTTATGTTGCTGTTAACAAATTTTCGAATTTTTATAAAATAGTGGTCACAACAAAAAAATAGTTAGCGAGAAGTAAACTTCTCTTACGATGTTACATGCATTACATACATTTAAAAAAGGCTCAATTACATTCATCAAAAAAGAATATATTCCGCCTTATGTGAACAATTTTTTTATTCGTTTAAAATTTTCAGTTAACATATACTTAGATACATATAATGGTAAATTTTTAACTATAGCACCATGTTAAACGTTACAATGTACTCTTAATGTTTATACACATATACAATAATTATTTTTCGATACCATTTAAGTGCGATAAAAATGATTCTTACATGAGGTGTGAGAACCTTCTTCATCACCCGTATATGGAACATTATTTTTTTTTACACAATGTGCGTAAAGTAGTTCTTTACTCACTTCACTACATAGTGTCAAAAATTAAATTGATTTAGAGTACACGTTCCAAAACACCTCACTGTGATGTTTGTTTGATTTTGATATCTGATTAGAGAAATTATATTCCGTTATAATCTGTGGCTTCCCGGAAAAATCTATCAAGTGACGTGTTTTTCAAAATTGGTTTTATGCCTTAACAGTCCTCTATGACGCTATATCGTGACATAAATTCCGAAAGTGCACTCGCTTTCTTGAATCAACACATGGAAAAATGCTAAAACTCCAATTTTTTCAACATTTTTTTAGAATAACTCCCGGAAAACCCACATAACTCCACATTTTTAAAGATAATTTCCGAAAAAACCATATAACTCCACTTTTTTCATTCAATATGCTGGAAAAACGATACAACTCCACTTTTCCTATAAGAGAGTTCATATATTAATCGTGTATAGTTACCGAAAAAACAATATAATTGCCATTGTGGCCGGAAGACCCAAGTAACTCCACTGAAATTTGTGTTTATTCCCGGAATAGCCGATTAAGTGAAAGCCGTTTTCTAAGACATATGGACGCTATTTGGTCTCTGCATTTAATCTCATTTGTCTTGATTTATAACACCGATGCGAAACCTGCGAAACTAAGTATAAAAACTCGATTTACTCGAAATAATGAAAAGTGGAGATAATTGTTTATTACTGGAAGCAACAGATATGAATATACATTGTGTATGTATTATACATGTATGTACATAAATTGGTCGTACAAATAGCAGCAGAGGCGATAATTATTATTATTTATTATTGAACTTATTTCAAGAAATTCAATAGAAAAAGCATAGCAAAGCTTTTAATAAAAGTAACAATGTTTCTAAACTTTAATTTTTTAAATACATTTAGAAATATAATACAAACTATAAAATGCATTATAATGTTGAATAACTAAATATTTTTAAAAAAATTTAAAAATATAAATAATAAATATATACAATTAATTTTTTTTAATAATTAGAACATAAAAACATTGTATATTGTTGATAATAATGTTGATGATACATTGATACCTGTTTCCTGATACCTGTTCCCTGTTTACCTGTCGGTAAATAAAGCACTTGGTCTAGCGCGGTGGCGCTCCAGTCATCAAGATTTCCAGCTTGTTGTCCAACTCTGATCTGATCATCTGATGGTCTGCTTCCATCTATACTCTAGTCAGTCTATAGTCAGTGCTATGCGCGAGCTCATATAAACAAAGTGCGCCAACACAATTTCGGTCGGCTTACGTTTCTTGTTCGCCGGATTATTTTTAACCGGTAATTTTATTTGTATAAATTTATTTGTTGTATTTGAGTTAACGCAAAATGCCGTACGCTAATCAGCCGACCGTACACATTTCCGAACTTACGGAGGATAGCATCAAGTTCCAAATTGAAGACACTGATCTTAGGTAACCTATTTCATTAGAGAGAGAGAAACTTTTTTTAATACTTATATATACTAAATATTTTAATATTCTGTCATAGCGTCGCAAATAGTATGAGACGTGTTTTTATAGCTGAAACTCCTACGATGGCTATTGATTGGGTGCAAATAGAAGCTAATTCAACAGTACTCAGTGATGAATTCTTAGCCCACAGGATTGGAATGATTCCACTAATAAGTGATGATGTATAAAATGATCTTTTGATATTAAATTAAAGTTTAATAAGTGATAAATTTTCTATAAAACAGTTTTTAATTATAGGTTGTCGACAGGATCCAATACACAAGGGATTGTCAATGTATGGACTTCTGCCCAGAATGTTGTGTAGAATTTACGTTAGATGTCAAGTGCTTAGAAGAGCAAACGAGACATGTAAGTACTGCAGATTTAAAGTCTAGTGAACAAAGAGTAGTCCCAGTTACATCAAGGCATCGAGAAGATGATGCCAGTGAATATGGAGAAACAGATGGTTTGTTACTTTTGAATAAATTTTACTTTAATCCTTAGCAGCCACATATTTTAATTCTTCTCTATTTACTTTCAGAAATTTTAATTGTTAAATTACCAAAAGGACAAGAGTTAAAACTTAGAGCGTATGCTAAAAAAGGCTTTGGAAAGGAACACGCAAAATGGAATCCTACAGCTGGAGTCTGTTTCGAATATGACCCTGATAATTCAATGCGACATACTTTATATCCTAAACCAGATGAATGGCCAAAGTCAGAATATACTGAATTAGAAGAAGATCAATGTAAGACTAATAAAATAGAGTATTTCAAAGTTAAAATGTTAATAGAAACCAAATTTTACATTAAAAATATTTTTCAGTTGAAGCTCCATTCAACTGGGAGGCAAAACCAAATAAGTATTTCTTCAATGTGGAAAGTAGTGGAGCGTTAAAACCCGAAAACATAGTGATGATGGGAGTTGCTGCATTGAAAAACAAGTTATCAAATTTGCAAACACAATTAAGTCATGAAGTTCAAAATGATGCACTTAGTATTCATCATTAATTAGAGTATTTTTATTTTATTAAAAATGTATTTTATAAATAAATCATTCCAAATACAAGTTTGCTAGCTTTTTTTTAATCAATTGAAAACTTAGAAATAAAAATTGGTACCAATATTATCAATTTATCATAATAGTGTCTATAAATATAATTCAGTAACAACTTATATTAAATTTAGATTTATGCTATTCATCTTGATAAATAAATAAAATTACTTTTAATAATCATTTATAAAGATTTAAGATATAGGTATTGTTTGAGTACTCTCATTTTCTATTTGTAGTTAAGATCGGATTACGACTAAGAAATAATTATAACGAAATAATGATTAGTAGTTTTTTCAAATTGAACTACTATTAATTAACTAATTTGATATTTATACACATCTGTTTTCTAACCAGCGCAACATGAGAACGCGCCTTCAATTACCTACTCTACTCATAGGCTCTGTTTCGACGTCTCGAGTCTCGACGCAGTTTTCATCTACGTCTGTTTGTACTTCTCGGTTCGTAAGAGCACCGAAATAGTGAAAAGTACTGTCGAATTTTTTATAATATTAAATCGAAATTTTTTTTCAAGAACATGAGCGGAGATAATAGTGTTCAATGGGCAATGGATCTACTTGCGCCCGATCCTCTGTACCAGGAAAATTTCTTATCAAAATATTATCACTACATAATTTTACCAATTTCAACTCTAGGAGGATGTGCATATTTCAACTATATGACAAGAAAACCTCTGATTGCTGGTTAGTTTAGCAGAAACGTTTAAACATCTTTTTTGAAAAATAATGCTCATAAACTACGTTCAATTATGACATACCATTATTTTGTTTACATCTGAAATAATTATTAAGTACATAACCTCTTTCTACAGTCTTGTTTTCAAAATTTGTAGTTATGCAATTCCATACATGGGTGTATGAGTAGGTAAACCAATAAGATGTCCAATTTTAAAGAATATACTTATTTATATTGCAATATAGAATTAGCTTTCAAACTTTAGACTACACTGTCATTTTTTCTTTTTATTATTTAACTAATGTCTTGCTATTTATAAATTATTAATTGATAAAAAAAATTGTAGTCATTTCATTGATAGGCAAGGTGGGTGACACTAGTTGGTCACTTTTGTTGTAAGAGATCCGTACTAAAAAATAAAATTTGCTAAATTTGCTAAAATAATAAGTCTGAAAATAAAGAGGTGACTTCACAATCACTGCTTGGAAGTTCAAAATTATCTATTTTTTTCAAGTGTGAATTTGAAAGAAAAAGTGGTCAACAATTAAATTAAGTGGCTGACAACTAGACCTTTTATATCGATATTTTTTCTATTGTTATATTGTTTTTAAATACAAGGAAATATTTGTACAATACCTAGCATTTAAAGTTCATTCTTACACAAATTCAATTAAAATTCAAAATTGTAATTTTTATTCTTAATATATATTTTATATATGTGTAATAATTATATAAAATAACAATTAATTATTATTTCAAAACCATTCATGATTTTGTTTTCTTATAGGTATAAGTAAATATGCAATTGCATTAGTGCTGGGAATAGGTGCAGCAAAAGTACTGAAAGATATGAAAACCCATAGAGAATCTGAAAGAGACGCAATTTTACGGCATTATATCAGAACACATCCAGATGACTTCCCTGCACCAGGTATTATTAAACTTTATTGTGATTGTTATATGGCCATTATTTGTAAGATGAATAGTAAAAGTTTAGTATATTTTCATCTATCAAACATATTTGCTTTCAGAACGAAAAACGTACAATCAAGTATTGTGGGAGTGGATTCCAATCCGTTAACTTATGGATAAATATTTATGTAGATAATTGTTATTGAAATCTTATGTATATAATAAATTTGGAAGATTTGAAATAAATCTTAATTTTTTTTTTCTTGTAATAAATAATTTTGAAATTTATCAACAAATCGTTAAAAATCCACACAATTTATTACCTACCTATCATTTTCGTACATTATTATTTTAAAATGATTATTTATTTATTTATTATTTGAATTATTATATGAGCATACACAACTCATTATTATTAAATGATTTAAACCAACTTTTTTTTTAATAAAAACAAGATATTTGCTCATAGGATTTCGTAGTAGAAGTATTTTGAACTATACATCTATGAAAACAAAATTTGTTGGTTTAGTCTCATACATATATTGAATACATATCTACTCAGAGGAATAAAAAAGATATAATTAATATAATTTAACAATGCACTACAATTCTGTATGATGTACTATTTGATTTTTAATTACAAATTTACTTGCGTATTTTTCGCTTTTATAAACTATTAGGGTAAGTATATTAGTGTTAGTAATTTCTTCATGATTTTAAAAGTTGAGAAATAAAAATTTTTTAAAAGAATTTTTTTATTTTCATTGTAATATTATAGGATCATCGGGAATCGTATTTGTACATAAAATAAAACAGTGATATATAAAGTATAAATTGGCAATAGATCAGTACAAAGAATTGTAATTAAAAAATTATGCTGTGAAATTAATAAAATTTAAATAAAATCTTAATATATGTTTTCATATTGATTTTTGCGATAGGAAGGTATTTAATAACACTTATAATTTGATTTTCACAAAGTTTATTTCAGGCATTTGACATAAACAATCATTCCAGTTTACATTTGTAGGCCATTTTATAAATCTGTAACATTATATTCAAAATATTCATCAATTATACTTAAAAAATTCAACGTTTGTCTAAAATTAAAGCAATTTAAAATTTACAGCTACACAGTCATACTTTTCAAGAAAACTTTCTTGATAGTTTGTAATATACATGTATATGTGCGCGATTTTTTGAAACTCTTACTGTAAATCATTTAAAATTTAAAAATCTAAAAACTAAAATGACACAGTCATTTTATTCTATACATCATGTTGCAACAATAAAAACAGTTGCTGACATTTAGTTGTACATTACATACATAGCTCTTATTAACAAGAATAATTTTCATTCATTATGCCGACAATCATGTATATTTTTGGTATAATGGTAATTAATTTCAGTGGTTTATTAAAAATTTAAACAACATAAAAATGATTAGATGATCATTTTTAGCATTAAAACTGATAAAATCGGTCCATTTATGATGCTTTATAATACATTCAATATGCAGTAGCTAACCTAATACATATATTTATATATATATAATACAAATTAAGTAATCTGTAATTTACTCTTCATTACATGATATTCATACAATGTTATGTCTAAGATTCGGTTCAAAATAATCATGCCATATTTCTTTATATGATATAAGAAATATGAACATGTCTTTCATTTAGATTTATTTATTTGGTGTAAAAAATTTATTTTTATCTTATCAGAGCTCAATACTTTCTAGAAGGATCGGCCCCTTGAATTTGAGGAAGCTGCATATTAATTTGTCCTTTTTTCCATTTTCTCACAGTCTCAGTTTTACAGGTCAGAGTAACGCAATGGTATTACGAAAGACTTTTTTCCATTTGTGCGTAAATAACGAGGATCACTTTCGTAACAACCATATCAATACGTTTTTAAGATGTTATATATATATTTTTTTGCAGAATTAACTCCATTGACGGAAATTTAAAATGAATCTTGTTCAGTTCTGCTTTGCGCCGTTTTTCGTTTGCTTATCCGGATTGCATCACGAAGCGTACATGCGGCTGATTTCGTGCTTGTAGCGTTCCTGAACTGCTTTTCTTTTCAGCTTAAATGCAGCAGTCACAAGACCCATATCTGGAGACCACGTCTCAGTGACCAGTTTCACAGCTCCAGGTACTTCGAACTTCTGGAGATTGCCTGAAATAACAATAAATTTATGTCAATGCATTCAATTATGAGTTTAAAATAGAAGCATTTTGACGGATATCAGAACATTTCTTATATTTTTTTATCAATATTTTTTATATTTAAATACAATTGTTTAATACTCACATTTTTTCGCGTGTTCGACTAGCGCCTGTAGGACGGCTTTTTCTATTTGTCGGTTATTGCATAACTCTTCCAACGATGTAGTTGTAATTCCAATACTTGAAGCAATTTCTTCAAGCTGGCGGTGATTAGGTACAACTAGAGCTACCGTGTGATCTTTGCTAGGATCTCCGTAAACGCAAATGTTCTCCACCAAGGGGCACGTTTTCAATTCAGATTCTACTTTTCCTAATGAGACGTATTCACCAAATTGAAGTTTCACCAAGTCCTTCTTCCTGTCTGTAAGACAAAACAAAGAATTCAACAAAGTTATGTATTTTTCAATTTCTGATACCGAAAACTCCATGTATAGTTATAATTAAATAATTTACCAATAATCTTGATGGACCCATCTGGATGAACTTCACCAATGTCTCCGGTCCTGAACCATTGCTTTCCATCCTTGAAGAAGAAATCTTCCTTCGACTTATCGGGAAGCTTATAGTATCCGGACGATATGTTGTCTCCTCCAATGAGAATTTCGCCTCTTGGGTTCGGGACATCCGTCACTCTGTAATTAGCCTCCTCCCAATTTTCCAAGAGAATATCACAGACCGTCGTGGGTGCACCAACTCTTCCCGTACTCCTATCGTAAGCTGATACAGAAGAAAAAAACGTTATTATCGGTTAAAATAAATCTCCGACGGTTTTCCACGTTATTTTTTCGAAAAAGCCAAGCTTTCGCGACAACAACACAGCGACATCTCATCACACTTACGATCCATCACAGTGGCGCAGGAGCACGTTTCAGTTAAGCCGTAGCCTTGAGTCACGGTTACGCACAAGCACAGCTTGACTTGCATGTGTGTTTCTGGGCTAAGAGGAGCACCACCGGTCAGAATTAATCGCACGCGACCTCCTAGAACTTGCTTGGCCGCGCCGAAGATGTATTTGTCAAAGATCGGCGTGTCGTAGCCCCGTTTGTACCATTTCAGTTTGTATTCATAGGCGAAGTTGAAGATTGCTTGAGGCAATGGCCCTGATCTCTTCACTTTTTCAGCAATGCCTTTTGAGATCCTGTCCAAGATAAGCTACAATACAGAAAATTAAAAGTCAACCATCTTCTCAAGTACTTTTTCTTCTTTAAAAAAAAAAACAGAAAAGTTCGAAAAGAAAACTTACAGGTACGGCAGTCAAGCACGTAGGGTGGAGAACGCTCGCGTCACCCTTGCATCCCTTCATGATCTTGCTGCTGGAGTCGATCATGGTGAGGGGCGAGCTGTAGCCAAGAGGCACACCATTCAGTAGGCACACACTCTCGGATAACAGTTCAAATACGTGAGCGAGGGGTAGGAAGCCCATGAAGACGTCGTCGTTCTTGATGACGACGGCGTCGCAAAAGGCCTTCAGCGTAGCGATCACGTTCTTGTGGGAGAGAAGCACACCTTTGGGCACGCCAGTCGAGCCCGAGGTGTACATGATGATGGCCGTGTCGTCACCAACTGGTGGCACAGACGGGGCATCGGATTTGTTACCCACCTCGACGACCTCTTGGAATGGAAGTATGCGCACACCTTCCTGTTAATCAAGAACATCGATAAATATATGTTATTTTCATTTACAAATAATTGAAAAGAAAAAAAAAACAAAATATTTTCATCACGAACCTTGTAACCCTTGGTGTCGGGCTTCTTCAGCTGATCCTCCATATAAATAATATTCTTAACTTCAGGTACTTTGTCGAGGAGCTTCTTGAATTTCGGCAGCAGATCGAAGCTGGTGATGACAGTGTCGACTTCCGTCTCGTTGATGCCGTGGGCAATGGCATCGTCACCGAGCGTCGAGTAGATCGTTACGATCGTCAGGTTCTGCTTGAAGCAAGCGTGCGCCGCGATCATCCATTCCGCTCTCGTCTCCGCGAATATGACGATGTTCTTGCGCGCCGTCAGACCGAGCTCCTTCAGTCCCCGGCTGAAGGACGCCGCGAGCTTTTCCACCTCTATGAAACTCTTCCACTTGTATTCGCCCATTTTGTACTACAATGAATGAAAAAAAAAGAATATTATCGTGCCTCGTTTTTAAATTCTTTTGTACGATTATGTGCGAATATATATAGATATAATCATACCTTTTTGAACACCCTTCCGTTGGGCTGTCGCTCATCCTCCTCGGCGAAGATCTGGCGAGTACCAAGGCAGCGTTTGTTGCCATGTACGTTCGCCACCCACTTGAGCATCGCCTCGAGCGTCTCGATCTTTTGGTGCACAAGGGTAGAGTGCATCTTACCGATTGGGTCGACATTGCGGTAGATGATGGTGGTGTCGTCGCGAGATACCGCCTTGGCCTTGATACGCCGCGAGGCCTTGCGCTTCTCCCAGGGCCGCTGGAGGATCAGGTAGACCGGGAAGGTGAGCAGGTCGTACACGTAGGACAGGGCCTTGATCGTGTGAATCGCGCCGCTCACCCAGAAACTGTCCATCTCTCTGGAAAATCGAGTCGTGTGGCATGTTAGAGGGGGAGTTTGCGGTTTCGTGGGTTCGGTGTGACTGTGTGTGCGTATAATGTATTGGTACACTGAAAATAAAGGGACACGCGGTGAAGTTGTTTTTGCCTTGAGTGCTCGATATGCTTTTAGAGTATAAAATTTATCAAGTGATCCGTGATTTTTGTGAAAGTTTTATGATCGTGATGGAAAAGAGAATTTTATCGTTTCATTTTCAGTGTAATATGTATGAATGAGCATCGTTACATGCATTGATTCGTATATAATAACGACCAATGATATGTTTACAATGTGCTGTTACAGTATAATCATGTTTAATGGTGAAATATACGATAATAAATATTACTGCGATCGTTATGCATGTAATTAATCGCACATGCACGTGCTGAATTAACAGAAATATATATTTGTCACTTTAACATAAAGTACATCATATCATTAATTAAGTCATGCCAGATTTTTCATATTTTATATAATAGACAATTAGAATATACTAAATATAAAGCTGTAATAAAATATAAATAAGTATTAAGTTCGTACTGCTGAATAAAAAAAAGCTTATAGTATGTGCAGCATTAACATTAATAAATTTTTAACGTAAAGCATGCCTTACAGATTCAGTCCATAATTGGAAATTAATTTACCTGCAATTAATTAACATTTTGTTCGATTAGAGAATAAGCGGATTAAGTAATAACGTTATAATGAGAAAAAAAGCTCTTAGAATTACGAGTACATAAATACCTACGCAAAAGAAAAGAAAAGGATTACAATAAAGTCAAGCTAGACAAAGTATACGATATATATATACTGAAAATGCTTGCTCCAATTAATCAATTAATCAACATTACGAATATCGCGAAGAAAGGCATTATGAATGCTTACGTAAACTCAGTGATGAGTGGCAACTGCAAGATTGCATAAAATTCTTTCTACAAGTATATACATATATATAACTTTATCTCTCAATACACACTTCATTGCTTCGTAAATGCATGATTCACAAGTTCAACGAGTAATTAAATTTTCCGATAAACCGATCATCGCGAGGCTCGATGCAAAAATTGTCAAAACAATCATGCGATAGCGCATATAATTGCTTCCTATAACGAATCTTTTGTTTCCATATCGAGGAAACGCAGATCGTATATAATAATTGCACTAGCGCGTATCGCACTTTTATAATAGTATTAAGTACGCGGAGAGAATAATCGCGCGGAAGAATTATTATTGGGAGAAAAAACGTACCTCGACTGTGTAGCACGCAGCGAATCAATCCGATCGAAATTCGCGGCGATCTAAGAACGAGCGACGCCTGGCACTTACTGACCACGAGAAAAGATTACCGAGGCACACACTTCCTAATGCGAGAGGCGGCCGATCAATCTCTCAATGGTGCTAAAGTTCATTTTTCACGTGCCACTGCTGTAGAGGCGCGCGAGAGAGTGAACGCGATAAAAGTCGTATCTTTATATTCGTAAGGCATTGATAATACGGGCACGACAACTCGTCGCCTTCGTGTTTTTCGGAATCGGCCTAAAACACCTCATTAGATGTCATGCGCAGAACGCATGCTACGATGCCGGGGGTACGAGATATATATACGTATATACATTGATGATGATAATTCAGTGTGAGATCTTTGGACTATGAGTCTCGGGGGCCTTTCGAACGCACGCATGTATCACAAGTAGGTGCTTATCTCGAGGAACGATCGGCCCTAACTTATCGGAGCACGCGTTGCGTAATCTGAAAATACCGCGGAGAAGAGTCGCGCTCCGGCTGATTGTGTGTGCCTCTCTCTCTCTCTCTGTATGTGTGTATAGATGCACTTTACGTAACTTATGTCGCGGCTATTGTACAGATATATACGTGGCACGGTGTCGTTTACATGCGTCGATTAAATGTTATTATTTTTTTTTTTATATCACGAAGGATGTCCGCGATAGAGTGATCGATGACCGTGAAAATGAGTTTTTTAGTTTCGTAATTGTGCGGCTGATTAGGATTCGAAAAAACATCGTGTATATGCGGCTGGTTTGATTTCGATTTCGCGGAGAGATCAAGGTTACCGTGAATCTCGAGTTCATGTTATACCTTTCACTTATTTTTAATTGATTATCTTGGAATATAAAAAAGTATTTTCACGCTATAGTATGTGAGGTGTTTATCAGATTTTCTTATAAATTGGTATAGATCATCGACCGAGTATAATATACACTTGTGACAGTAGCGTTTGTTTAAACGAAAAATGAAGAAATCGATTGATAAAAATTATCGTCAATTTTGTGGATACAGAAGGTATCGAACGATAACGAAATCATATACCGTTCTACATTTGAATTTTTGTTTATTATATAGGTCACAAGTGACAATTCATATCATTCAATTTACTCTTTAATATTTCAATTTCTTTTATCTACATAATTAAAATCTCGCTGTACGCGCGCGCGCGCACGGATTTTTATTTCAATATCTAATTGCCTTTTACGTAACAGCGAGAGAAAAATGTATAATAATAACGCAGACGATGCGCCGCAGCAGAGAAAGAGAGAAGAAATCACTTTATGTATACAAAATAAAATCGCCTCTGTGATTAACCGTCGACTAACGAGTTCGCGGTTCTATTATAGTTATATTATTATGCCCCGACAATGGCCGCAGACAGATTAAATTATTCATTTAAATCCGTACATCTTGCAAAGTCATACTCGCCGCGCGAGTTATTAGGACACGCATCATCTATATAGAGGAAGACAAGTGAGGGAGAGACACGTGAGCTCGGTCGATCTCTTAACGAGAAGTCAAGTATTATTCCACACTTCTAGTATGTACATTATACATATATATGAGTGTGTGCGCGAGATGATGATGATGTTTCTTGCCTCTGGACTATGAACGCCGTGTTCTATATATATATGCGCGAGTTTGCGCCTCTTGTGTTCTATAGACGCGAAAAGTTCGTGTCGATGTTACGAGTCGAAGCGTATATAGTATATACGCGTAAAGTTATAGATGTTTGTGTGTATCTTATTCTGACAGAGTGTATACATCTTAGTGTATAACGTGACCGAGCGATTCGTTGATTGGTCGCTAAAAAGTTACAAAGTAATTTTATGCTCAATGTCGACGCTAAGACGCCTGCGGTTACACATCATATATACGTGCTATAATAAGGTAAACCGTAAATTTATTATCGGCGAGTCATAAATATAGATTTACGCGCTCGAAGAGTCTTTGAAAGTTTATCCGTAAACAACCATTCAGCCTCTCATATAATTGATATTTACTTCTGACTGCGCTACACTACATCATCATATATATTCAAATGGTCTAAGGTGCGGGCACTAAAATTTCACTTGCCACTGAGAACGCAGCCTTGGCATTGTCGAAAAAAAAATGGTAATTATTTTTCATGAATGACGCGGCCGCGCGACAAAAGAAAGCTATAATCCCCATTGAACTTTTTATCAGTCGCGCGCGAGAACTGCAAATTTCCATTACATAGAAGCGCCCGCATATACGCATACGATGAATGGTTATATACGCTCGTTATTTTTTCCTCCCTCAATGGGGTATACACGCACACGTGTGTCAGGGTATATAGAACGTAAACACACGAGAAAGAGCATCGATCTTCTTTTTCCTCTACTCTCTGCCCCCCTAAAGCGTTTCGCGCTTTAAAAGTCTTCGCCGGCGCGCGCGCTGATGCGGTAATCGGATGAAGGACGTTAGCCGATGAAGACCTGCGCGCCTCGGGTCTTGTAAAACAAGAGATCATCAGCATAAATTATCTTCTACGATGGTTTTATAAACGGCCAATCAACGGTTTCGCGTCATTATAATTTGATAATGGTGATGTTGACTTCGTGTGTGTGAGTATTAACGAAGTTACGGGATTATCTAGTTAGTTGGCGTGTCTAAATAACCTGAGCTTTTTGGGGCTAAATTCTTTTGTCGGGGCCCGTCATTGACGCCTATATATATCAGTATGTATTACATTACAGTGGCGCGGCGACAGGGGGTGATTGAACCTGTATGCGCGATGCTGCGGTTAATAACGTGGTGTATATATGTATATATCATCCGTCGTCGGATGATTCATTTTGAATTCCGTAATATCAGAGTGACTTGTCGTTCGCGCGGTCCACCATGCGAGAGTTCCGATCGCTTTCTTCGCTGATGATTATATACTGTCCCATTGCTGGTTCACCGTGACTCGACTGAACTAGACATCTTTATCTTTTGTTTTCCCGAAAAGTGACAATTTGAACGTGATAAAGTGGCCTAATTGAGAAACGCACTAACAACGGGAGCACCAGGGATGCGGGACCTGGATTTTGCTACACACCCGTTACATGCTTCAAAAAAAGAGAAAATTTTAGTGATTTTTTTTACTCTATTTTTAATAGCCTATAACATTTTAAAAAATAGACATTTTTTTAATGAGACACAGCTTAAATTAAAGCTTTTTTTGCCTTCTTTTATAAACTCTCGAGCCCATTTACATGACAGAAATATTAAAAAAGCTATAACCAAAGAAAGAAACCACATTTTTATCAAAAACTGGTGGTACTTTTAGACATAAAATAGTTTGGGTCTAGGAACAAAAGGCCCATTCAGAAAACACCGAGACACGTGTCTTTTTATTTATCATAAAGAAGTACCTCCTACAGTTTTAGCCAAATCCAGGATCCGCATCCCTGGTGCTCCCCTTGTAAGTACATAATCGAATGTAATTAATAGTAATTCAGGCTACGATCTACTAAGATATTACTAAACAATAGCTTTTTTCATATATAGGTAAAAAG
>UXGD01005560.1:0-14185 GCA_900474315.1 Torymus auratus
TTCATATTTCTATATCCAAAAACATATGCTAAAGTTTCAGTCGAATCCGTAATCCGGAGGTCTGAGCCTCTCCTAGTTAGTAAACCCGTGGTTAGCATTATCGATTCCCAGCGAAACTGATTCGATTTGCTTACCGATGTCATCGCGGAATATTGCAAACTTTTATATTTTATATTATTACACATATGCGTGAAACATACGGTACACCCACACACATACACACACACACACACACAACACACACACACGCACACGCACACACGCACATGCATTATCGTTAAATCGTTATCAAGCAGGATCACGGGAAACAGAAGTACGCATAAAATCGATTTTTTTTCGTTTAGTAATGTAATGTATTGTACTGATAATGGTTTTCTTTTAAGCGATTCAAACTTTTGATATAATATGTATGGATTCTAAACAGTTTTCAGTATAGTTATGCATAAAACATATTCTACCCCTGTTTCTAATGTGATTATTTATTTAAAGTGAAAGATTTCATTTTGATATCATATACAGACTAATCTTCGAGACGGATATATTTTTAATTTAAACGTTACATATATTCACAACTTGAATAATTTTCTTTTGAAATTATTCTTTTCTTTATTTTTTACAGTTTACAGTAAGTTTTACAAAACATATATTAAAAATTTATTTCATCATATAGTTACAGCTAACCAGCTTCATCATATAGTTACAGCTGACTATAGTTACAGCTAACACTTTAACTATAAATAGTTAAAACTCAAGTAGGTATCCTTTCCCATAAAAACTCTATAATAATGGTATACTCAAATTAATTGAACTGCTCAATGTCTCAAAATGAATATTGTCAGAAAGATTTTAAAACATTAACGATTTTTTACTTTATAATAATTTATAATAATTTATAATAAATAATAAATACTTGTTAATTGAAGATCGATTTTAATACTGAAGCATGATTTACTATACATTTTTGTTATATTAGACTTTCTGACGAAACACACCCGGAAATTAATAAAAGTGCTTACGTACTGATATCAGATTTAAATTCTTATACGATAAAAAATGAGCATACTAATCAAATTTATAATCAGTTTATATAGTTTATATCGAGATAATCAACTACCGATGTTGTCGACCGACTGCACGTCTCGCGTGACATATCTGCTTTCTACCTCAAACTACATGAAGTATATAAAGCAAGCGCTTTTTCTGAAATGCAAGTTAAGACAGTTTGACGATGAGGAATTTAAACTCATCATTTACGCTGTGGATCGGGATATTTCTCGTATCCACAGCATGGCTTGGTTGTCACGCATATCCAGATAGCAGATCCTTCAAAAGTTCGGATCGGCCTATAGAGAGACGAGATACAAGTTTCGCAAATAGTAAGAAGGATGTCACTACGGTTGATTTACCACATCGACTTCATACGGTGGATGAACATTCTCTCGACGATGCTTGGCATCCTACAAAACGACACGTAAGCATTCCTGTGAGAAATTTAAAGGCGGTAGAAACAAGAAAAATTCGCGATACTTCTTCGATCGGTGACGATTCTGATGAGGAAGAACTAACTAATTCTGATCTTGATATGAAAATGCTTGACGATCTCCCAGATACACTCGAAAAAACGATCGAAGAAGATAAAAAAAATAGTGACTTACAAACTATACCAGATGATAACGATGATATCATGGATTGCGTAACAAAAATATCAACCGCGTTATACAGTTCTGATTTTTGGAACAGTATAGCGCATCGCGTAACGCAGTCTGCTTTACCTGAGGCTTTCCGATCGTTTCTTGGACTTCCACCGATTGATTTCTTACAGATCGGCGATAATGCAGAAAGACAGAAGAGACAAACGCCCTGGCTAACTTCTCCTGGATCTGTTAGCCACATAATGCAACAGTTTATGCCAGATACTGCTACTCGGGAACAACAAGATGAAATGCATAAATGTGTCAACGATGCTACTGTCGAATTACAAAATCTTCTTAACCAATTCAGGACTGCTTATGGCAACGTGCGTGATGGTATTTCATATGGCTTGCAAGAAAGTTGCAATCATCCCACATGTAAAAATGCTGGTTTTATGCAAAGTGCACCAATTCTCATTCAAAGTATAATGGAAAACCCTGATCATATCGCGCAGATACCAGAAATCTTGCAAGCTTCAGTGCCTGCATCAGAAATGACTACCTCAGTAGATAGACTCGGAAGTTTGCTACAAAAAATATTCGGATTACTGCAAAGTCAGGATTCAGAATCGCAAGAGTGGGATCAAGACGAAGAAGAAGAAGAAGATGGTAAGAAAAAGAAATTTGAAAAAATTAGTAAACATTTAAATGGTTGGAAATCAAAAAAGTCTCGCAAGAAGAGTAATCATGGAGAACAAAATCATAACAAAAATCGACCAAATACTGTTATTCTAACTATACCAACACCGATGCCCGTACCTACTCCGATAACGTCTTATCCAAGTAAAATTGCTTATACAAGTAATAATCCTTATCAAACTAATAATGATTATCCACGTAATTCTGATTATCTGGATTATGTTAACCCTTCTCCTTATCCTACTCTTGGCTACCATAGGTACCCCCAATATCCAACTGATCCGACATCGGTTGCTTTGGCCGCAGATACATCTGTTGCATCTGTGAGACCATCATCAACTAACAATGGAGCAATGCCATCAGCTATAGCATTGTCGTCAGCAGCAACGCCAACTGCATTATCACCGGCAACGCCAGTAGATAACTCATTTTCTTCAGTAACGGTAATTTCACCTCCTAGTGCCGCATCAGTACATCATTATCCACCTCCTGCCATTGCCGAACAGTATACCAGAGTAACTCAGCCAGAACAGTATACTATAGTAACTCAACCGGAACAGTATACCAGAGTAACTCAGCCAGAACAGCATACCATAGTAACTCAGCCAGAACAGTATACTATAGTAACTCAGTCAGAACCATGTCAAGTGCCTGTCGCCGAAACAAAAGTCGAAACATACTCTGTTCCATCAGTGCCAGAACCATATTATAGACCACCATGTCCATATGCAACAACTCCTACGCCTCAATACGTCGAAACTGAACCAGTTAAAACTAGCGTCTCTACCCCTTATTCAAGTCCTGTCTCAATAGTATCTCAGGTATCTGATATACCGGTAGTAAAAACATCTACTTTTGACCGCGAAACTCAAACTCAACCAGAACCGCCTTACCAATCGGAATCTGAATCTAAAAAATCGAAAGGGCTCTTCTCTTCAAAAGGAAAAAGTAGATTTGGTAAACTGTTGAGTCCAAGGCACATTACAGAAAAATACGAGAGTTCAGATTGTGACTCCAATGAACCGCAAATTATTCAAATAAATATTCCTGCACCATTGACATCTTCTCAGATTACACCAACTAATCCAATCTTACCAGATACACCATGGATCTCTGCAGAAGGTCAAAGTAGTTTCTCGTCATTGTCAAACGAAAATAGAAATGGAGCCTCTTTAAATGTAAATCCGCCATTTGGTTCAATGGGATCTGCCACTGCAGGTGTCAGCCCTGGATTCTCACCACAAAATAGATACCATAGCAATCCTCTGCAAAATGGTCACTCCAATGATGGATCATTGGAATGGAATGGACATGGCAATATTCTGCCTCCAGGCAGCATCACGATAAATTACAATCCTCACGGAGCTACTTTAAATGGTAAATCCAACATTCCACTTCGAGAAGGATATCCTAATGGCGTTTTATTGAATGGTAATCTCAATATTTCACCTCAAAGTGGGTATACTGATATTCCTTTACAAGGTGGGGCTGCAATGTGGGGCATTCTCCCGCAAGGTGGGTGGATTAATATACCGCTACAAGGTGGATCTGCTAATATTCCTCTACAAGGAGGGCCTGGTAATATTCCTCAGCAAGGAGGACCTGGTAATATTCCTCAACAAGGCGGATATGGTAATATTCCTCTACAAGGAGGACCTGGTAATATTCCTCAACAAGGCGGATATGGTAATATTCCTCTACAAGGAGGGCCTGTTATTCATCTGCAGGGTGGATATTATAATATTCCTTCACAAGGTGGCAACCCTAGCATTCCATTTCTAGAAGGATTTTCTAACAATTTAAATGGCTACGTAAATGGACAACCTCAAAGTGGATACAACCAAGAGATACCAAATGAATATTCTGTAGAATCACCCGATGAATCTTCTGATTTATCAAGTGGAGTAGATTTGGACACTGGTAATCCATTGAATTCTAATGCATTAAACGAATCGCCTTTAGATATTAGTGGTGTCCTTCTATCGATTGGAACTGATTCAAGCGGAACAAACGTAGAACCTACTTATGAAACGAGATTATCATCACCAGCAGGTTTGCCAGTGACGCATGATTCATCGAGCAACCCAGAATATTATGAAAACAATTTGCCACATCATAAATTTCCCTTGGGAAATTTAGGAAGTACACTTTCTGCTGTAACCGATGCAATTACTGGAACTTTGTCATTAAGTTCACCTGATTCGGCTGGTGGGGGGGAATCTCCCTTTGAAAAGTTTGGCGATATTACCGCTTCTTTAATAGACGGTGCAGTTGATGCGTCGTCTTTACCTTCATCTGGTGCTGAGGTCATAGGTGATCTATCTTCCTCTAATCCACACGAGTTAACTGGTGATAGCGGGTATTTCGTGGAAAAACTTGGAGAGACTGTAACGGGAGTAGTTGATACCATCACTGGAACTTCCTCATTATCAGCTCCTGACTCCGACGGCCTATCTCCTTTTGAGAAACTAGGATCAACTGCTATAGCTGCTGTCGATGCTATAACCGGTGCATCTGCATTAGGCGAATCTAGCCTAGATGCCGTCGCACAATTGTCCTCTTCCGGCGGTCCCGATTCAGATGGTGAATCTTCTCAGGAACATTTTAGGCACGGAGCAACTGGTCTAATTGGGCTAGTACCGAAAACTTCGTCGTTAAGTTCTCTTAGTTCGCCAAACAGCAGAGAAGAAGGCAGCCATTCACATAGACCTGGAGCGGAAGATTCATTGGAAAACGAATATCATCCTCCATCGCACCATCAGTCACCTATTGGAGTATTGGGAAATGTAGCTGCTGGCCTAGTAGATGCAATTACTGGCACTTCATCACTAAGTGCACCCAATTCAGATGAAGAATCATCACCCTTCGAAAATATTGGAGGTACTGCTGCTTCTTTAATAGATGGCGTAGTTAGAGCATCATCTCTGGCTTCATCAGGTATTGACGCGGTAGAAGAACTTGGAGAGACTGTAGGTGGGGTCGTTGATGCTTTATCTGGAGTTTCTTCACTTTCGTCTTCTAATCCTTCTGAGCATTCGGGTAATGAGTCGTTGTTAGATGAACTGGAGAATACTGTTTCTGGGGTAGTAGATTCTTTCAAGGGGATTTCTTCATTGAGTTCTCCTAGTTCATCTGAAGAAATATCACCCTTAGAAAAATTTGGGGGCATGGCAGTCGACATAGTTGATGCATTGACTGGTGCATCCTCATTAATAAGGCCCGGGGTAGATGCTATAGCTGGAGCTTCAACATCCAAATCTCCAGAAAACGAAGATTCTATAATAATTGACGCTTTAACTAGGCTTCCAGTCGCAAAAGTGCCAAGCACCCAACCGTGTGGAGGAAGAACACACCCACTTCAATTCGTGGATAATGCAGCCTCTTCTCTAGCTGAGACTATTGCTTCAGCGACTTCATTGATTAATACACGACTGCAACAACTACAACAACAGCAAGCACTACAGCTAAACAATGGCAATTTACAGCTCATGGGACCTGGTTCAAACATCCCCGGAAATTCATTAGGTGCCACTGTCTCTTCTATTACTAATCCGTCGGGGTCTGTAGCACCATCTATTCTTACACCAATGCCTCAAAATGGAGTGAACTCACTTCGATTATCCAACTCTCCTGTTCTTGATACTGTTAATTCGCTGGTAGACTCTGCCGCACTTGTTGCGAACTCTTTGTCGTCCACCATTTCACAGTTAGCTGCGCAGAACTCGCAAAGCCCTGGACTGAATTACATTCAGGCTTCAGCCCCACAAACTCCAATCCTTGGTTCATCGTCTCCAAGTGCAGCACCAGCACCAGATACACTCACACAAGTTTACTACACATCTGGCCAGAGCGCCATTCCTGAACATTCAGTTCTTTCGCTTTTAAACTTACCAAACATGCGCAATCCTGAAATAGCTATGAGTGTCCCTTCACCATCTCCGGTCACGTTCGGCCATCAATCACCGACCTTTGGCCATCGGCCTTTGACGCCTGATGGTGCTTTACCTTTGTCGCATATACTTTTACCACAAATATCTTTGCCGCAGAATCGTCCACCGAACTCCGGCTACCCACCATTGTCGCCTGATGCCTCTTTACCTTTGTCGCATATACTTTTACCACAAACAGTTTCACCGCAAAATGTCTTTTATCATAGACCCTCAAGTCAAATTGAAACTGCAGGAGATTCTCGAATTTCCTTAGCGGTGCCGCGCGAAAAAATTGCACCAGCTCTAAACGGCGGGGTATTACTACCCGGTGATCTGATTACAATTGCCCTTGATGCTCAAGCAGCATTAGTTGGCCAAGTCACAGATTTTGCAAGTCCAATTTTATTTAATCTAATCAAACAAAATAATATGGGCATTAATCCACAGAATGGAAATAAACTATGGAGTATATCTAGTAACGAATGTAACGACAGAGAACTTCAAAAATTACTTCAACAAGTAGCTCAAGCATCTGCTTAAAATCAAAAATAATTAATGTATTTATGTATTTATTTATTTATTTATTTATTATTTATTTATTTTTAAGTTAGTATAATTTTGTATAAAAATTATAATAAAATATATGTAAATAAAATGAGTTTTTATAAAAAAATTTTCTTTTCTCTTCTATTCCAATAATAGTCTTAATCACAAAAAATATTTCTATATAAGTTAACTATAAGTACTATAACTTCACTATTGCTAATATGAAAAAATAGTTACCTTAACATTAATGATGGTACTTCGATAAACTGAATAGATTATTCATAAAACAGTAACATAAGAATAAAAGCTTAGTACACAGCCATAAACAAAACCGATATTACTTTAGATTAAAACTAATCAAGTCTTTATTAATTTTTCGAATAGTATAAAAAGAATTTTTCATACATGAATATAAATTTACAAAATCAGTAGTAAAAATGTTTCAGAACAAAATTAAATAAACAGCAAATTCGGCATACAATAATTTCAATTTTTCAAATACGCTGCTAAATAGCTAATCATTTTTTTCAACACATGCGTGAAAAAGGCCCTTTTCTGCGTAGAAAAGTGAATGGAAAATCTAACTTTTCGAGCGTCTGGCGAGGCCTCCCACTGTAGCGGGAGGAAAAGTTCTTAGCCTCTCGCTATATGATTACTCGATATGCTCGATCTCCCATTCACTTTTTATGCAAAAAAGGTCCTATTCCTGCACTTATTAAAAAAATTACAATGTGTAACAAGGGAGCAATTGACTTTTTCAGACTCTGATGATAATTTTGTGCACTCGCGTATCACTCGTGCTCAATCGTCATCTTCGCTAGAAAAAGTTAACTTTCCTCCCTTGTTGCACAATGAACTATTTCAAAATACCACCAATTACTTTTAAAAAATGAATCTGCCATACAACGTTTTAAGGCTGTATTTAAATATGTACAGCATCATCCACTAATACCCAGCCAGCTGGAGCACGTGAAGTGTTTTTACATAAAACACGCTCTGTTCAACTTGCTCGTAATCAAACGATAAAGCTTTTAGAAAAATCAAAGTCAACATAAAGATCGATGAATTTTTTCTTGATCAATGGTGTGGTGTTTTTTCGTCCAAAATGCTTGTTATCAGCCCAAAACTTGCGTCAATACTTTAAAATGATTTTTCTTAAAAAATTCATCTTTTTTCAAAATAAATTGTTTTATTCCATAGTACATTTCTGCGTTAAAATATTGTGAAAAGACCTACACAATCAAGCTTACCCAATAATGAAAGAATTAAAAAAATACAAAAAAAAAGAAAATAATCGAATATAAAATATGAACTTTTAGCTAATAAATTATGTTATAATTATACTATAGCCAGTTTTAAGTATGAGAAGATGACATGAGTCTTAGGGCAGTCATGCAATGCAATCATTTATATTTTCATACTCATGAACCTTTCACTTCTTCAACTTAAAATTTTGGGGAATTTGTAGTTAAAAGATTCTCCGGTGCATCAAAGGGAGCGGGGGAGGAGAAAGATCAACGATATTAAAATAAATACTCCGATCTTCAACGCGCCATTACCAGCAAAGAAAAATATAAAATAATAATCGATTTTAATACTACGTATTCTCATTTCCAATCAACAAAAGTCTGTTACGAATTTTCGAAAATTAAAAAATATCACGTATAAAATACTCTACATGACATCATGAATATATGCGTAAAATTTTACTCAATTTAGATTATATCAAAAGACACAAGCCATTTAATTAAACGACCGCCACACGCCACGCGAAGCGTGTTAGCTGCGCTACCGATAGCAAACGGTTTCTGATTTCAAGCCTTGCAGCACACGGCGAGCGAGCTTATTTACTTATTAATTACTTAATTTTGCTCGACTAAGTATTTTTTTAAAACGCACGGTTATCTATATTGTTTAATACATTAGTCTCTTTGAAAAATTAAATTAACTTTTATCTGATACGTATTTCTTTTTAACCTTTCTGCTTTCTTTCATGCCATTTTTAATTGTAAATAAGTGTCTAATTCGCAATTTACCCCATAGGAGCTGTGAATAACTAAATACAATTTGTTACCTAGTTTCGCAACAAAACTATCGGTACAAAATATTGAAAAAATTTGGGTAATCGAATAATGATTTTGAAGTTTTGTCTCAAGATTTTGACCGTAAACAAGCATTTTAGATAAAAACTAACTACGCCACTCAGAAAGAACAACAAAAATATCCATCGATCTGTGTACATTGATTTATTCTGAGATCTTTATGATTCAATTATCAGCGTGTTGAACAAAGCACTTTTTTATGCGAAAAACACGCCGCGCGCTGAACGCTCCCATCATACAGTAGGATTAAATTTAACGGAATCAGCAGCTTCACATAGTCATGATTGATTACATTTTTATACATTTCTGCGCTACATCTCAATAGTTATAATTGATACAATCAAGATTCGGGTTCATTTATTACCACAGCCTCTAAAGTTTCTAAGTACTCCACAAACGCTCTTAACGCATTACAATACTCGAATCGATCGTGTCGTCGCACATAAGCGTTACGTCATTAGCTTTGCATTATAACGCGCTAAAAGTCGCGTGCCCGTTTGAATCTCCGCATGAGCAACAGAAGTTTGCACAGTCCGCACAATTTTTTTACACCTGTCCAACATTCGGTAATATGGTTCAAGGTTACCTGAAAACTCTCGCACGCGGTAAGTAACGCGCACACGCTGGTCGGGATTGTGCAAAGGCGAGGCACATTTACCCAAATACAAAGAATGTGCTGAACTCGCCGAAAGATTAAGGTGATGTGCGCGACGATCGCGCCACTGCAAGTTCAAGAGCTTGTCGCGATCGAACGATCGATTTCATTTCGTCGTCTTCGGTCGTCTGTGAAAAAAGACTTTAGCTACCATATAAATATTTAGGTAATCATCGTTATTCGCTTGCTTTACATTAAAATTTTTTTTTAATCCAAAGATATTTTCTATCTACTGCGCAGTTGATTTTATAAATAAAATTTTTCTACTTATTCTTCTCGAATATTCATCGCAATACTTCACGTTTATTTTGACTCAAAGTAAAACATATTTCAACATAAAAAATATACCGATTTATTAATAAAAAATTAATCAACGTGCAATTATTACCGAATATTAAAACTAAATAAATACAAGATCAACTTTTACTAATTATTAAAATTTCATTCCCTTCCCAGTACCTCGCCACTCGACCCTGACAACACCATGTTTTCATCTCCCAACGCAACCCTCTTCTTCCTCTTCCTAACCATCATACCACTCTTAATCCATGCAGACACATCGTTCACTCAAAAGATGAGCAACGGTGCCCCAGCGACTGAACTATCTCTACCACCTTACGGAGACGACTCAGGCTCCATCGAGCTGCCGGTACGTAGACAGCAGCGCAGCGGTCTATCCCAGCACCGGCCGATCGTCGACCTAGTCCTCGGCGTTCTTGACACCATCCACTTGTCCAGCAAATCCGAGCTGCGACGCATCCAGTCACGCCACGCCCGCCATCAGGACCAGGCCCAGTACTACGAGCTTGTGACGAGCACAAACATTGCGACGCCCGTACAGCCGACGGTTACGGCTAAGCCAGCGAAGGCTGTGCCGACGTCCAGAAAACGGTTGATCACTACGAAGTATAATACTGAGGCGAAAAATTCAAGTATAATTAAGCGCGAGAAAGATTGAGACGAAAGTCGATATTCCACTTTTTTTTAATTTTTTTTATTTTTTATATGGTAATAATTGTTATAGAACTATGATAGTTTTTAAGTATACATGTATGTATAAGATTTTTTATATACCAGGCAAACGTTGTCATTATTTCAAGAACACGTATTCGCGATTAACATAAGATGAAATAAGTAGGTTAATGTTTGTACGCGCTAACTGCGTTCAGTTTTTCTAATGTACTTTGTATGTCTTGTAATGTCGAATTTTGTATGCGACACATATTTACAAAATGTATTTTTTTCACAAAGCGAATTATTAACGCTGTATTGCGCAATTTGTAAACCATTTTGTACCACGATTTTATATTTTTTATTTTGTATAAAATATAGATCTATTAATGAAATTATATTAACTCAACCAAATGTTCTTTTTATTTCGAAAACATACCCATTAATTTACGTTAATATATATTGCCAAGCTCTCTATCTAAAATATTCTTCATTATGTACAAATTCAGTTTAATTATAAATATATAGTAAATAAAATAAAAGAAGAAAGTTTTTAAATTAAAAAAAAATAACAGTAAGAATTAAACTCAATACGTTTATATCAACACATGCAACTCATTCGGGTGTTGAATAAGAAAATATAATGATCACGTATGCGCATAAATAATTGAGTACCTATACTTAGTTAAATGTGTAGTTTCTGAAATTCTAATTGTACATACGCAGTAGAGCTTTTGAACAAAGATTTTATACATTACAGCTGTTACATGCATAATAGATGGACTTAAAACAAACCAACGTAAATGTAAATATTTAGCTGTCGAAACCGAAATTCTGATATTTAAATACGTATTTTCACGTTTGATAAAGTTCTGTTTTAATATTTACTAACGTTTAAAGGTAATAGCATTTAACAATCATTTCTAGTTACATAAATCTTGGAATCTTGAAAAAAGCTACGCTAACAATTTAAGCAAAACACATACATTTAAAATTTCTTGCCAAGAAAACGTCTGTCTCAGCTACAACGTATACTAATAATCTCATATCGATAAGTATACAATTATTTCAATACTTGAGTCTACAGGATCTCACAAGTCCAAACCTAATTATTCTACAATGACCTCATCATGCAATAAAAAAAAAACATTTTAAAGATCAAATACGATCGTCTAGAACGTCCACGTCAGCAGCATGTGCAAATTTCAGCAAATTAAATCTATACCGCGCTCGCGACAACCGCAACAAACACACAAGCACTGAGTCACTCAGTCAAAGGTTTCTAGAGTATAATATAAACATTGAAAGAAAAAGATCCACACGCGGCTGAATCACGAGCGCGTAGAAAAGAAGGAAGCGAATCGTCGAAGAAAATCGGCCGCGCGAGTTGGATAATCGCGAGAACAAACTACGACGCGCTAAGATCTACGGGCTTCCGCGTATCTTTCCAATTGATAGCGTGTGTGTGCGGCGGAGGCGGGAAACAATGGCTTTCTGGTGAATAAGTAGCACGCGCGAGCAACAAAACTTCCTCTGATCTCGCAGCTGTATCTCTCGTGGATGTTGATTTCAGTTTATTGGTTTGGACAGAGAAGCTCCGTTGTTTCCGTCGGGAATATATTCATGCATATACACGGTTGTTACGAAAATATATAATGAATTTATATTATAGACAATTTTAAAATCACTATTTTGCTAGCAGACTTTTAGAGTAGCAAAGTCGTTATATAATAATAAATTTGAGATAGTCCCGCGTCATGCGTAAGAGCTCACAAAAAAATTAATCTGCTAGATGATTTTTAGTTTTATCTGTGTGTGACTAGGAAGTAGCGGTAAGAATGAAAACTTTGATAAAAGTCACGAGATAATTTTCAGTGAGAATGATATTTCACTAGTTTTAAAATTTTTTAAATTACAAAGTTTTTCTATGTAAATTATTTTAGAGGTTTTCAGATCTAATTTTTTCATATTAATGAAATTTTCATTTAAAAAAATATACATTTAAAAAAGCAACGTCTTTTCTAAAAACCAATAATTTCTTTATGGTGACTGTTAATTACAAAAATGAAGTAGTATAATTGTTGTAAAGCAATATTCTATGATTTATTCAATCTTTAAGAGGGTTGGGTTACGAAACATGGAATATTTCTTTTAAATATTCACATCGCCTTCATTCATTTACAATAAAAATATTTTTCAAATTAAAAGGTCAAAAAGTGCTCAAATTGATATTGACAGTAGTTTTACGACTATATTTAAACAAAAATCATTCATTGATATCATTTAATTTGAGTACCAGTAGCCTTTTCAAAACATGAGATTAAACTATAAATATAAAAAAATTAACTAAACTAAAGTTATTGACATAAATTATCTGACTTTTACATAGATAGTCAAAGTTGGCATCAAAACTACAACAAAAGGAAATGGCTGTGTATAAAGCAAAGTATTTTTGAAACACACTTAAGTATTCCTCATTTATTCAGTAATTTCCGTTTTATAAAGTTTTATAACAATCGTGTGATTTCAACAGCATATCGAAGATATATCGCAGACCATCCAAACTCTACAACGCTTTATAAAACCCATGAAATCGAGAAAGACTTTTCGTCAAATTTACTCCTTATCGAAGCAAGTTTAATATCCAAACTATTACAAAATAAATCATTCTTTAAAAAAATATTTCTTCCTTTTTAAGAAATTCTCTGCACCTATCCATCCCACTACCCCATAGTTTTCCCAAAAAACCACACCCTCCCACCATCCAAAACGTACACCATTCAGCTCGACTTCCACAAATCGAAAGACCCAAGCCTCTCCACAACTCCAAGACAAACATCACCGCTCGGTCGCGCATTCGCCGCAGCTGCGGGTCTATAATTATTTCTCGCATCGGTAATGCCTCTCGCGCTCGTATAAGTATACACACGCTTCCGCCCCCTCTGCGCCTCCCATACACACTCCGACCTCCGACCTTGCGCCCGCGTATCTTTCCCCTTAATCGCTGATACCGCGCGCCTATGTTCATAGCGAGCGCTGTTCGACGTCGCTCAGTTCGCCACGATCTATCGTAGCCGTCGCAGCTTGGAAAAACTATTCCCCCCGTCTTAAATCCACATACAAGAATCTCTGACAGGATGTCGCGCTACGTGATCATTGCTCTCTTCGTCATCTGCGCCCTTTGCGTGATGCAGGTCAGTAATATTAGGGTGGAGGTTTGTGGGATTTGGCAGGTGTAGAGTTGTGTGAGGGTGGGTTTTGAGATTATTCACTGGAAGTTCGAGAATTTTTATTGGATTACATCGGGCGAGGAGGCGCTTACGTCAGCGGAATTAATGTGCGTTCGTACGAGCACTTTGAAATGTTTGCGTTTTCGTTTGTTTGCTTTGGCTGATCTCAAATTTTGAAAAATTCAATTCACGTATTCCGAGGAAATAAAACTATTCTTTTTAATTTATTGATTTTAGCTTGAAGGAGGTTCGAAAATATGATTAATTATCATTTCATTTTTAATTTATTAATATTTATTTGTTTATTTTTTTAATTAAAATAATATATGTTATTTACCCCAGAATTTCAAGTCATCTACAACCATAAATATTTGAATTTTATAATTTTGGCGTGAGTAATAAAATCCTTGGAAAAATGTCTATGAAATATGACAAATAAAAG
>UXGD01005561.1:0-14184 GCA_900474315.1 Torymus auratus
AAATTCCCATTTTATAGCAAGTGTCTAATATAAATGGTCAGTTATTAGCTATAAAATGTTTTGGATTTCCACCAGGGGTGTACCAAATTAATTAAATGTCCTACTCCACATGTCTGTTTCTACTGTCATCTTTGTGAACAAATTTTAAGATATATAATTCAATTAATATTTTCATATTATTAATAGATGGTCGAAATACAAATTCACGTATTGTATAACTTGACATTTTAAGCAACAAAAGCTCCAAATACCTTGGGCATCCTTCGTTCTTCAATCAAATTGCACTTAAGAGTGACGTTGAACACCGACATGATTTCTGCATTACCGACATCACGCTATTAATTGCTATTGAAACAGTAAACTATTTATTGACAAACTCATAGTTGTTCCCACTGATTTTTTATCTTTTTAACTTCCATTTTTTTTACTTACACCTGTAAGTTAGAAAAAAAATTCATTTTATGACTTAGTTTTCGAGTAACTTTAAAATAACCGTCTAAAATTCGGTTTAACCAGCTTATTCGAGGTAATTCCAAGTTTACTCGAAAGCTAAGCTAAGTCAAGGAATGAAATTTCGTTCTTTCGTGGGTTACATTTATTAACAAAAAAGTGGACACAACTATAAGTTTGTCATTAAATTGCCTATTTAATTGAAAACATTGTGGCCGGTACGACAGAAAACTGTGTCGGTATAAGGCATCCCCTTAAGGGGGTGCCATAGCCGTATCATTACCGACCGAGCAATTGACACAGTTTCAAGCCTATTAAAAATAAAATACGTAAAATCACAAAAAATCAATAGAAGACTTAGCTGCGGTTTTGAATGTTCTATCACCCAGTAAAAGTTTGAAGTCGAAATATGAAGTGGTTTTTGCAAAAACTTTGAACAAAACAATATTCGATTTCGTTCAAAGTTTTTGCTAAAACCACTTGATATTTCGACTTGAAAATTTTACTTGGTGATAGAACGTTCAAAACCACAGCGAAGTCTTCTATTGATTTTTTGTGATTTTACGTATTTTATTTTTAATAAGCTTGAAACTGTGACAATTGCTCGGTGGGTAATGGTAGGACTATGCCACCCCGTTAAAGAAACCATTAAAAAACGGATGTTGGTAGCGCAGAAACCGCGTCGGTATCTGCCAACCACTTAATACTCAAACCCTTGAAATTTTAATACGGGCATTTCGATAACGGGGCGGTATTTTTCAATAATTCCTCATCAAGTCACATTACAACAGCCATCAACCCTCGCGGAGACATTCACATTCCGTGCGCGCGCTCATCAATCGCCAACGCGAGACCGACGGCTGATTACACCCGCCAATTAACGAGGCCCTCTCACCCTCCTCCACGCATTACATGAGGGCTACATAGCTAACGAGCCCCAATAAACGCGCGCGATTGTGAACGCGAGCTTGCACGTCTATGTGTATATAGCACATACATGCATATATATACATACACACCCAGCCAACAACTCCACATAAATAATTCAGAGCTCTCGCGTGCCGGTGTGTCCTGGTATAATTTCGACGGGTCTTTTCTCTGTCGCTGCTCGACCACAGGATACTCGAGCCTACCCCGGAGCTGTCACAGTGCGGGCCTGGACGGCGCCGGCATGTCGGATATCGGCAGCGGTATGCCCCTCAGTTCGCCCTACTGCCCGGACAACACGCTGCCGCTGCTCGAGACCGTCTCAGAGGACCAGGAGATACACGCGCGCAGGAATAACGGTTGGTGCATGCTTGTCCTGACTTTTCGTACTCTTTTCTTTTATTATTATTATTATTACTCTTCTTCTTATTTTTTTATTGCGCTGGTTTCTAATTATATATACAACATTATACTGCTTAGGCGATCTCTTTAGGAGTGAAATAATATTATATATATTTGATATATAGGTGTATCTGTGGTGCGGAGAGGTTAGGTTCCGAATAGACTACTGTACATTGTATATATTTTACTAGAAAGAAAGGGAGATTAGCAAGTTCCCGTAGTTGCTGGAAATTTGGTTGAGAAATTTTTTTTCTGAGGCTGTATTAAGCTATTGGAAGAGTGATTAACTTTTTGGTACAATATTATCTATACTAACTACTATGGTATCCCAAAAAAACTAAAATTATCTGCTTGTTGGTTATACTTTTAATGAATCCTCAGAACGATAGAAATACCTTAAATGTTATAAATGTTTGATGTTAAATGAGGATTTGATAAATTACAAATTTTAACACTTCAGCAGGAAAAATAATTTCTCAGATTTTCATGAATAACTATAAATTGAAGGTGGGATATCTTCGTTACTGTTTTAATTAATATAATATATAGCTTTAATTTGAATTCTTTCAAATAGTTTTATTTCGATTAATAGAAAGAAAATTATAGTGCAACATAAATCTTTATTGAAAAATTTGTACAGATAATGACAAAAGTTAGTTATTATAATCAAAATCATACTATAATTGTTCTTTGTATTTTATCTTAAAATGATCCTGTTGTTTTTTTCGCGCTGTGCTTCTGCCAAATGTTTTGCCACTGTTTAAAAGCTTTGCATTTACATATCAAGTTAAATTATTTTATCTACAAAGACACCGTTTGGCACATCAGCATTAAGGGTAAGTTACAATTTATTTACAAACTTTAGTTGGACATAAGGATCCAAAGCACCGTAAATCAAAGCAATCTTCAAATTCAAATTCAGTTTAAATAGTATTTTTTTTGTAACTTTTTATGTCGCTTTAATTATAAATTATTATACCAAGACATCCACGATTTAGGTCAAACGATTTCTTTTATTATTTTTTCTGCATACGATTCACTCTAAAACAGCCGGGCGCTAAAAAAGCCACAGGATCTGGCGACTTTCCATCTAGTTTTAAGGTCGTCTCTCACGTAGAATAATCGAAAATAAAGATATCTTCGTATAAATTGCACACGACGATATAGCCGTCTCTTATTGACTCTGCACTGCAATTATCTGCATGTTCAGGCTGCGGTCAAAGTAAATGAGAGTATTTATCACCGGATATGAAATAATCACCAATAACTGCATGGACATTGGTTTCTTATATGCGCTGCACGGAAGCAAAGTCTGCGCGTTTCATTGTCGCTGGCTTCGTTCCATTGTCAGTTACGAGAATGTATACCAGATGCATATTACATATATTTTCCTTTTATGATTTTATACGTTTGGCGACAAACTTAGCTTCCGAAGCTCAAATGTTCATCTTTTATGGTGCGTTGATTGTGCGTTAGATTCGCGGAGGGCTGAAACGAAATGCACTTTACCAATATTCTTTCCTAGCGTTCTTGATGAATCACGAATTCTCCCCAACGAGAATCGAGCCCTCCGCGAGCCTATATCGCGTTCTCTCCGAACTGCGCGTTTTTATATATATCCACAGCTTCTAATCTCTCTCTTTATTTCTTCCAAAAAAGCCTCCTCTCGCTTATCCCCCTCTTTCTCATTTCGGGCTCTCCCCCCCCGTCTGTTTTCTTTCTGTTTTTTAGCGTTAGACGAAATGAATACGCATGCGAGTGCCACCACCACAACCTGTTACACCACAACTACCTCTACCACCACAACCACCACCACCGTCGCGACTGACGCGACAACCACCACAACCACCACACAAAACCCGGTGAAAAAGTTAAAATTCCCAAAGAGCACCCAACAGACGCGCCCGCAAGCCCTCTATAGTCAGAGAATCGTGATAGGCTCCGAGGAGCTGCACGGCCGGGATATCGATAACGTCGTGCGCCAGAAAATCGATGCCCTCGAGAAAAGCCCGAAGGTCGTGAGGTCGACGGCCTTGATTGTCAAGCGATCGTTCGCCCCGGCCAAGAGTCGACCCTCGCCGACGACGACGCCAACGCCGCCGCTCCTGACCACGAGCCAGATTGACAATCCAGAGCTGCGCCGTGCGCGCCCCTTGCCCAATGGCGACGCGATCAGGCCGAGGGACCAGGACCAGGACGCCGTCGACGGCCCAGGTGAGTCGCCACCGCAAGAAAAAAGACCTGCAAGAAAGAGAGATAGTGAGAAAGAGAGGGAGAGAAAGTATATAACACCTACGACCCCCCCGCCCTCAGACATCTCACGTTCGATTAATTCGTTATTCGAATTCGGAATGATCCGAGATTGCGAAGACACTTGTTTCCTCTGATGTGTTGAAATTTCTTGAAAATGACGTTGTGAAGTGTATAGAGGTTTTGTTTGACTTTGTTTTGTTATTACGTGAAACTTTATGATTTTCAAGTATATATATATATGCATTTCTGATAAGTGTTTTGCATGCGGAATCAGATATATATATATCAGAGTGGAAATAATACATTTGCCATTGAACATGTATTTCATAGAGACGAATCTCAAACTTGACTAATGTGTCTAGCAAACGTTTTATCTCCACTAAACATAATATTTAGTTGAATTTGATTTCCTCCTCAAGGGACGATAAAAAAATTACTTTGCATCTTCTTTTCGACTATTTTTGACTAACTTTAAATTACTCGATAGATTTCAAGTTGTAATGGGTGCCAAAGTTGTTTAAGAAAATAATCAAGTAAATACAGTTGATGAATTGCCGTCGTTATTTGCTTTCAACTTTAAATTAAATTTTCATATAACGATGACGTAGTACTTTTCTTAATCGGTAACGAGTTGTAAAACTCATCAAATCACAATTAACTATTGTGTTGCTTGAAATTTCGATATATCAGAAGAAGAAAGATCATTCAGAATTATCGTGAACCACTCGTGGCCGACATCATTTCACTCGAAGGGCTCGCATCGACGGACGAAAACGAATGGTGCTCCGACATTCCGCAAGAAGAAAATAAATGATACATCCCGTACTCTCCCCATCCCTTTCGCTATAGTCACACTATGTCCTCTCGTAGATTAGATGTTTTCGCCTCATTTTTATTTCTCCCTTAGCTTTTATCTCATATATATATATACCGTTTGATTGTCGTGATAGAACTCTGTAGATGTTCTCTGGTCATTTATTTACTTTTTTATATACGCACTAAAAAGATTACGCTGATTGGTTAATTTAATTTGTGAGATGGGATTGAAGCGGGAATTCAATCAAACTTGTACGACACTTGTGAATTCTTCAAATCCAATTGAAGTGTGGCTCTCCGCGCTGGGGGAAAAAATCGTTTTAAAATTACTGCGAAGTAGTTCATTTGAATTTTACCTTTCCGAGTAAAATTTTTAGTGCGTTCTTCACTTTTAGTTATCAGTACTTTTGCTCATAATTACATAGTATTGATATTTGCTTGTATTTGTCACAATGTTATCAATATTCTAATACATATATATAGATAATTAGAATATATTAAATTAATTATTCATCGTGCTGCCGCCATGCTTGTTCTATTTTGCGAATGCTATATATTGCTATATTTGAATGATATTTTTCAACATTATTTTGAACTGCTTGAGTACAATAATAATTGTATATTTTATTATTTAATAATTAAGAGTTTTTTGCATGAATTATTATTCTTCTAACAGTTTCTTGAAGTAAAAAAAATACGATACAAAATATGCATATATTTTAATATAATGCATTATTAATATTACAGATTATGTGCATCGAACATATATTTATTAGTATTACATACAATCAAAAAATATATATTTACGCAAGTAAAGCAGGGCAGAATGAACGAATAAGAAAATACATTTCATTACGCCTAATCTCTTTTATACATAACTGGTGGAAATAATTCCGACCTAAATCAGACAATAATAAAGGAAAATGATAAATTTCCGTGATCAAAATCATTTATACAATTATTGTTACCCAGAAATTAACACCTAATAAGCATAATAACAACTTCGTTTAAAATACATTTATCAATAGCTAACGTAATAATACTATCATCTACTAATTTCTCTACAAATATGTCTTGGAAGTATTTTAATATATTAAAAAGTCATCGATACTATCATTAAAATGATCATTTTTGGGGACTGTCCTCTACTATTAGATTCTACATAGATATAAGAAACTTTCTTTCATATATTGTGGAAGCCTAGATGACATTTGTTAATGGTTTTATTCTATATAGTCATAACTTCCTTAGAAGAATTAATGGATAAATCAATAACAAAAGGTTTACGATTGATTTAACCATTATTCCATTAAAGAAGAAAAACAAATAAAACTATTTGAAAGAGTAATTTAGACATAAGGCAAATAAAACTTCAAATCTTTAAGAAAAGGTGGACATTTCCATAAATGATCATCTGAATAGTAAAAGTGAATTCCGAATCTCTTATTTTCAAATTCAATTAAACTCTACATCGTACTATAGTACAATCAATACTTTAATAAAAAAATTCAAAATTCTTTAACTTCCTATGTTTACGATATTTTATTAAATAAATAAAATTGTAATTAAAACGTTATGATCGAAATCTTCATTGAAAATATGCATAATTTATGCATAAAAGTAGAAGGTATAGAATTCTCTTTTAAAAAATATTTGGAATTCGCAGGCCATGGTATCACAAGTGATCATAATCATAATGGTAAACCAGCACCATGAAGTTGCATAAGCTAATCTTAACAACATATGTGCTAAAAAATTCATAAAAATTCATTTTAACAATCGCCAACTAACGTATCTGAGATCTTAAAAAACAAACTGCACCCTCTGTTCACAGTCTGCACTCACGACTTCGACGGCAGCGACTACTGCTTCCGCGACTCGTTCGACCACTCGTCCTCGGAGAGCCAACTCCTGGAGGCTAGCGGCCTCGGTAGCAAGCCCCGCACCCACGGCAGCAGTCGCTCAATCACGCCAGTGCCGAAGATGCAGCGGCTGCAGAACTCCAAGATCTGCACCGTCCAGCAGTCGGCGTCGTCGGCCTCGAACGCCGCCCTGGCCGCCTCGGCGGCTACGTCAGCGGTGCGCCATCACCGACAGCTGGCCGCGGCGCAGGCAGCTTCCACGGTCGGTGTCGGCACCGTAGTGGGCGGCTCGGTCGGTAACGTCGTCTCGCACTCGCGCTTCGGCAAGCGCACCGTGCGCGTCGTCAAGCTCTTCATACCGGCCCTCATGCTCATCATCACCGTCCTCTTCATCGTCACCGTCGTCGTCTTCGAGACGGACACGAAGCTCTTCGAGAGCTTGCGAAAGACGCCGGAAATGGTGGCGCTGCGCGCTCACTATTACGGTCCGATCAAGGACTTTCTCAAGACGAAGCTCGGCCTCTTCTGATTACGATGGCTCGAGCAGAGTCCGGCGATGAGCAGCGGCGCGGCGTCGGCCTCATCCTCGGCCTCGTCATCGATCCTCGGAGCGTAGCCAGTGCAGCCCCCGCCGCCTTCGAAAACCTACTTCTTCGACGCATCCTCGTCAGTTTGAAAATGCTGCTGCTGCTGCTGTTGTCGTTGACAAGCGATGCTGGCGACTCGGTTTTGTTCGGGGTTTATGCTTGTGCAACGCGCGTGTACTCATAATACGCAGATAAAAGTGCATTATTTGTGAATGAACGTTTTCTGTAAGTTTGTGAGATTGTTGCCTTACCGACCGAGCTAACTAATTCGAAAGCTCTCTCTCTCTCTCTCTCTCTCTCTCTCTCTCTCTCTTTCTCTCTCTCTTGAAAGTAAAAAAATCGCCATTTAAGTTGTCACCGTCGAAAAGATATTCAAAGTGTAATAATAATTTTTTTAAAACATTCAGTTGCAAAGATACAAAGTAGCTCAGTCGGTAAAGAAATTCTTTTTATATTATGAAATAAATTTTGATGTAATTTATGTATAGAAGAAGTATGTAATTGTAAAGTGACAGCAATTGGATTGCTGAAAAACAAAAAATTTTATTCTCCAAGTACGAAATCGATAAAACATTTTGTCAACTCAAATCCAAATTTTTTTTTTCATCCACTTACTGCTGCCTACGTTTATGTTTCTATTGTATCTCAATGATTTGATTTCGTGGAACCTCGAAGGATTCACACGTTTTCTATTGTGTAAATGAATACTTTTTTATTAGAAGTTAGTACTCGAAACGGGTATTTCGAGATTTACATAACTTTTTTAATGTAGTAGTATAAATTTTTTTCTCGATTATGGTGATGTGAAATACAGACATAATTTGACAACAAGTACGTCGTATGCAAAATACCAATAGAATCGCTCAAAAAATTTTCTGAGTGCAGGTGTTTACATAGTACGAAGGGCATGATAACTGCGTTTTTCCAATTAACGCTCGAAAGTTAGAATACGGATTATTTTTGGACTTCACATCGCCTTAAGTAAATAGTCAAGTTCTTGTTTGCTTTAAATTACTAGAAATAATTTAAGCTTTAAGAAACTATGATTGTTCATTAAATTTCGAATATTATTGAAAACTTGTTAGTAATTTCATAGAAGACTGTCATCCATCGAGTTTCCACGTAATATCAAGTCCGTAAAATCCATCCCTGTTTGAATTTTGGTATTCAACCGTATCAAAGTTTTGGCTCCGATTGACGCCTGTGCCAATTTCGAGCCTGCGTAAAGACAAAAGTAAAATAAAAAATGATAAAAGCGCTCCAGCAAGTTATCTTGTACATACATGAATGTTATAACGTGTAAAATGAGCTTGCAAACTCGAGACGGAATAATTGCAGTTTAGCTTCTTTTTATGTTTTATTGAAAAAGAAATCCACGTACGCCTTAAAAGTCATGTATATTAACACATAATACCATCATGAAAAAAATATGCTTGCAATGTATTGTATATTAACCTGGCGCTACGTCATGCAAACATTCGTCGTACGATCAGAGGGTAAATCAAAATATAAAGAAAATAAAGGATAGAGGGAGAGGGAGAGAAAAGCGAAAGAAGCCAATGTAAAATAAAACGATACGAGAATAGCGCGAATCCTCATCGTATTTCTTTGTTGCGAATGAAAATAAGGGAAAAAATCAGAAGCGCTTGAATGCACGCGTCCGTGGACAATGGGAAAATAACTTGATGGTCTTCCTCCGACGACGTCCTTCAAAATGGATGATCTGCGCTAATCTCCGCGCGAGCAACTGGTTTCTCTTTCCTTTCGCGGCTGTACGCTGAGCTGATTTTTTAAGTTAACAAACAGAAACGTATTCCTGTTTCCACGTGTTATTTATTTCCTTTAAAGAAAAAACGTGACGCAATTTAATACTTTTACATAAATCTTTTGTACTAATTACAAATGTATAATAAATTAAATATTTTGAAAAATATTTTCAAAATTCACTATTCACTTACTTTTATACAAATTTTTATATGACGTAAAATTTGTAATTTCATGAGAATGTGATACAACTGTAAATATATTATATGCTTTTCACAATATTATAATTAAAACACAAAATTTAGATACTTAATATAACTTATCAAAATATTTGAAAAATAAAATTGTAATGTCAAAGAATCAAAAATACAATATTTATAATGGAAATTAAATGAAAAACTATATGAATAACGATAATATACAACTATTTCAAAAAAATAATGCGTTAAGAAACATGCATAGGTTTCTCGTCTGCTGTCATTAATGACGAAATCATAAATTACAATAATAAATTCAATCAAAATTATATCGAATTAACGTTTTTCATTATTTGAAAAATATATTTTTTTTTTATTAAACGACTTATTCTATATATTAATTAAGGAGAGAGCCACGTTTGCAAACATCCGTTCACACACGTTCGAAGACAACCGAGAAAGTTTCTTAATAGGTAAATTATTTTGTCATTCGGATATGTAGGGGCAGTATCGGATCATGGGATGCGTCTAATTTGTATAATAATAGAAACCTTAAGTACCATTAGATTTATAGAAAAAGAAACTATTCCACTAGGTCATAGCCAGGAAGGCAGATTAAATAGATGAACAAAAATAAATTGTGTAAACTCAAAACGGTCAACGAAGAAGCTAGCCATTGTTTCGTATGTGGCGCGGCGGATCTCTATATGCAACTTTCCGAAGATGTGCTTTTTTATTACTGTACTTTCATGGGGCGCTTGTCACAGCTGTAAAACTCTTCTACTCGCTACGATTTCGCAAATTCAGTTTCCTCGCGTTCTCTTTTAGGACCTGCTTAAACGAAGGCGCGATATCCTTTTCTTTATTCATCAAACTATTTGTTGTAAATACCTATTCTTTCAAATAATTACTTGCAATGTCTTTAATTTGAGATATTAATTTTCAAAATTTATAAAAATAATCTTCTTTCTCGGATAGCCAATAAAAAATCTCGAAATATTAATAATTTGTATATTTTTGTATTCATAATTTATAATAATACATTAATTTCGAACGAAAAAAATTATGCTCATGTGTGAAATCGAAGCCCACTCGAAAAGGTTAAACAAAATCACCCATTTTTCCTAAAAGTGCCTATAACGCTGTCCTCTTAGAATCTCGGCGAATCGAGCAATTGTGTACTATAAAGTATAAAAAATGAAAATATGAAAGATTGAAAAGTTCACACTGGCAAATCTGCGCGACGATCAATATAAAAAAATTAACAAACTATAAGGCTTACGAGATTTTTCAGAATATTATATTCCTCTGTGCGCTTTGCAATAAAAACGTAAAGAATCTATAAACTGCATATTGTACAGCGAACGAATGGATTAAAAACCTATAACGTTAAAAAAGAGATGAGAAAATACTGATATGTGCGCCGATCTATATACGTATATATATTGTATAAGTGAATATGTTCTCTGGCTTTTTTAATGCGACGCAATTTTGATGGATGAAAAGTAAAAGAATCTTGACGTTACCTTATGCATTCTGTACATTAGTAAGTTGTACTGCGGTTCTTGGTCGAAAAAACGGCTTTCACGAATTCGTCGTGAGATATGTATAAATATACGGATGTCAATTGCAAAAAATAATCTAATCTAATAGGTGCGAATGTAAAGAATCATCATGAAAAAAGCCAAGAGTTGAGTCTAGACTAATGTCGATATGTTTCGATTTTAGAAAATTGGGGAAATTAATCAAAGAATACGTCAGTTGAATTCTATGATTCTTTCTGAACTTTGAATTGAGTTTATAATATAATTTTATGAACCCGGTTAAATGCTCTATCCGTAAAATATTATAGACTGCGTATATTTTGATTAATTTTCAGGTATTGTAGAATAATTGATGGTACAATGAATAACGAACGAGAAATAAAGTGAAAGAGAGTCTGTTCAAGCCCTCTGTATCCAAAAAAAAAATTTTACGCGAATCGCGTGCGTTATACATATAAATGTTAACTAAAATGAAATGAAGTGGCGTGCGATAAATCGACAAAACGTGCAATACAAACCATGACAGATAATCGTTTAATAATTATCGTTAAAATGGTGGATGGATGCGATATTGTTTTTCTTCTGTTTTGTTTTATTTTCTTTTCAATTTTATTTATTTATAACGCCTCAAGAGGGGTAAAATGTTTTTTTGATGCATAAGATAATGTAAGTGTTACGCCCTTGTTATTGCCTCGATTATTCTACTATTGATATGTAAAAAAAAGAGAATGGTTTTAACTTTGAGTTATTTATTTAACAGTCTTGCTAAGTTTGAAAAAAAAAATAGATCACGGCGGTATATTCTTTTCTTGCAACGTAATTCTTTTATTACAAAATGCTTAATTTGATATGTACATGAAGTTTTTGTTGGTGCAATAGAGTTAACTTAGTACAAGAGTTATGATTCTTTATCGAACAAAATGGTTGATGGTAAATCCAATTGTTAACGTTCTATAAAAAGACGTAAATTTACATACACTTACACTTTGCGCGTCAAATTTCATCAAAATGACATTACATTGCTGTATAAGCTAATCGAATGAAGTGCTGACTGTTGCAACGTTTTAGGAAGCTTGATCGCTCTATTAAATGTTGTGCGATTACTGATATAAAGTGTAAGTGTAAAGACAAGAAAAGTTGCTAAAGCAATTGCTCGCATGAAACGAAAGAGGGAGGATACTAAAGTTACAAATGACAAAAAATTCAATATCTCTTTTGCTGCCTATTACAAGCTTCATAAAAGACCTATATGTTGTAGTTATTTCTGTTAATTTTCACATAAGTAAAAACTATAAAAGTTCTTCATTGCTAAGTTTTTAGCTTCTTTTAAAAAATTGTATTTTTTACGACATAAAGTGAGTTATGACAAAATGTGCTGTAATTATTGCTTAATAATTAACAGTGGATAAGAAAATTTCAAAATCTTATCTTATATAAATTTTGACCTCTAGTTTAAAACGTGAGCATGTGCTTAGTCATAGGATGTAATGAATTCCATAATTGCGATACAAACATTCACACTTTTCACCAACAAAACAGTTTCATACTGGTCTCAAATAATGAAAAGAAAGTACGTCAGTATGAGCAATGAAACTCGCGTAGGCAGGGGGGATTGTATATGAATATACCAAAAAGAAAACAATCATTACTTTTTCCGTTTAATGTAGTACAATCGCGGGCGTTTTTCATCGTGATTATTTTTCACGCGAAGCTTGTAGAAAGAAGAAAACAATTCATTAATTGTGCGCGACGTACGTACACTTTGTGTAAATGAGCTGAGGATAGCCATTTTTGTATAAATAAATAATAAAAAGATACGAAGAAAGTGTGAGAGCGTGATGCGAAAGAGGAAAAGGTTATAATTAAAATCGTGCGCGATTCTGTTAATCAAAAGCTAATCGTAAATGTCTCGAGACTTTTATATGCTTGCCCCAATAGCTACACTTTAGCCGTGCGTACTTAAGAGTAAAAGAGAAAGTTAAAACTTCAAAAGTGCGAGGCGAAAGAAAAATGATGATACACAAGTCAAATTTTTTAGATATGTAATATTGCCAACTGCGGCGATGATAAATGTAAATAAATACAATGTTTTGTAATGCAAAATTTATAACGATAAAAATTGGCTTCAAGGGATTGTATAATTGGCTATGATTATTAAAAAGAAATTTAATACAGTAAGCTTGCATTTTTGCATTTCATTAATTACAAACACTCATAGAATGTACATACATGTTAATTGGTCTAGCTGTACATTTTTCCCACACAAGGTTATATCATATAATTCAGGGAACCTTTTTGCTGAAAATATTAACGGAGTTCTCATGAATCAGAGTATAATTCAGATCATTTTTTTTTTGCTTGTTGATTTTTTCCGTCTCTTCGTCGCTGAATCATCCTTTTTACCGCGCGCGACTTATTTCCACTTCACACATACACACACGCCCACGCACGCATACATACACACACACACCCACACACCCACACATACATCCATACAGACATTTTTCAAAAACCATGTATTTTGATTCCTAACAGCTCGGAAAACAATTATAACATGTTTTTACAACAACTCAAAAAATTACCATCACAAAGCTTCCTCTAGGAGGAAACAAAAACGGCTAACAGATTTTGTTAAAAGAAAGTGGAACGTAGTGTAAGTGTGTACAACAACCTAATTGCATTGGAAAATTTAAACTACTATCGGATTGTATTAAAGTTGGTTTAGGACCACCGTGAGTTTTAATATCATCTCTCCTTCTCTGTACACATTCTCCATACTCTTCTATTTATATAGATACTTATTTGGCGTGATTCTTTACTACCCCGTTCACATTCGGGTATAGAGTAGTACGAGTTCCTGTCGGACTATGTATAGCGTGCTGTATATTTTTATATGTATTTATATATACTTAAGGGCGTTCTCCAACTCAAATTCATCAATATCGCAAAAATGGTGATTTAAAAATATTAATTATTATAGAAAGCCTTCATGAGTCTATATACACTACTCCAAAAATAAAAAAAATGTCGGTGTAAGATAAAAGGTTTCAATACGATATTTAAATAAATAGCACTTCGACGGCTGAGAGGAAGAAGAATGTATCTCGGCGCGCGGATGAAGAACGACGTATCTCGGCGCACGGATGAAGAACCACGTATCTCGCCACTTTTACGTCATCGAACTATTCGACCGAAGTCGAACTATTCGATTTCTTCGAATTGTTAGAACCGGATCGGACTGTTCGATTTCATCGAACTGTTCGACCATAAATAATTTTGAAATCCTGAAAAATAGTATTTTGCTATTTATTCTGAAATAAATATCTCAGTTATAAGTGGAACTTTAATTTTACTGTATAGAGGACGAAATTTAAAGTAAAAA
>UXGD01005562.1:0-14182 GCA_900474315.1 Torymus auratus
GGTGTGCTCCTAAAAAAAATTTTTTCCAGTTTTGTGACACAAAAAGTGTGATAGTTTGGCGGATTTACTCATATATGCTGTTTCTATTATACTTTTCGGAGAAAACTTAAATTCTTTCTATTGAGAAAAAGCAATCCACAATTTCATAATTAACCAAAAAGTGCAAGGTGAATATAATATCGTATTTGGTTTGTCAGGTACATACCACGTGGCCTGACAATAGGTGACTTTGAGCAGGGACTGCGTTACCTGCGCGAAATCGTCTACCCGTCGAACCACTTCTCCGACGACCTAGACAAGCTGCAGCAGATACTAAACGCGAACCGCATGAGCATACCTCAGCTGCTTGAGCAGGTCGCGCCGAATTGCACCGATCTGCTGTTGACATGCATCTACGAGGGCCACAACGAGGCCTGCGATAAACTCTTCGTGCCCACGCTCACAACCTACGGTATCTGCTGCTCTTTCAACTATGTACCAGAAGAAAGATGGAGCACGGCGAGGTAAGTATTGGTTTTTTGCTTTTGTATACATGTTACATTGAATTATATTTGAAAGGGATGAGCTCAAAAGTTTCCCTCATTGGATGTATTTTTAAAAGTTTTATCAATTTTAGAGACTTCGTAATATTAATAATTTGTTGCTATTTTTTACATAGACCTTTATATAAATGAATGTATTGCCTATTCAATGATAAAGCGATCTACTAAATAATTAATGGAATAGAATAATATTGTAATTAATCCATCTATTTCGTTGCGGTTCTGCGTTCGTGCTGATTTTGTGCTGCTTATGATAGTATATATATTTTTATAATAGCTATAAAAGATATTGATAAATATAAATATACTGATTATTTAATACTATAATATATATACTGTCGTTTTTATGAATAAAATAATAATAATATATCTATATTTCCATAAATATTGGTATAATTGTCAATCAATATATATAATTGTGTACTCTATTATTTTTCTTTATCGATTATATTCGCATATTTCTTTTAGTTAGACTGGTACTTACCTCGAATTATTGAAAAAGGTTTCCAACTATATTGACCTAAAGTCAAATCTTGAAATAAAGTCGTACTTCTATAACTAATTTATATTTTATATATTATAAATAGAATGTATTTTTATGCAGATCATATTAAATTCTTTTATTGAATAAATATATAATTATTATAATTTTATATAATGCAGTATTTAAAAGTTTTATAGTAATGAAGAAAAAATTCCAAAATTTTTAGACACCCGTCGAACAACCGCCACTTGTTCAGTACGAAATTTGGCTCTCGTTACATCCTGTCCGTGCTACTGAAGCCCTACAACATGAGCAACCGTCTGGCGTCGATTACCTACGGCGATGGCTACAAGGTCCTCATACACGAGAGGTACACCCTGCCGGGGCCGAATGCCCTTGAATTCATGGCAGGGGCTGCTTACGAGACCATCGTAGGCCTTCACGGCACCTATCTTACCAGCAGCCCCGAGGTTCTTAATCTCCCTTCACGACAGAGGGATTGCAGGTGAGCTACTTTATCACAATCAATCGGAGAGTGCAATATATATATGAGGAGATACATAAAATCATTTTTCAAAAATGAAATCTTTTATATTGTTTTGAATGCTTATAGGTATTAAAATAGATAAATATCAAAATTGGTTGGTTGATTAATTTGTTGATTCCATCCGTTTTAAGGAAAAGACAATAAATAAAAGTATCGCATTTGTCTTAAACTTTTAGAGGCGTTTCTTCATATAAAATTACAAATTAAAATACGTTTGCTGACTATTCCAATGCGCGATTTTTTAATAATCAAAGATATACAGGTTTTAGGCCATTCTAATTGAAAGTTAAGATCAAAACCTTAACTGTAAAAAAAAATAAAAAAATGACGCGGTATACCTAACATGATTTCTTCATAAAATATATTTTTATGTCAGAGCGAATATTATAAAAATAATTTATCGATTATCAAAGTTATTTATTAATTGAAAGTAGATGAATATCTTTTCATGAACTGTTATCTTTATTAATAATATTTTCGTATAAAATTTTTAATAAAATTTAATTTGGTAAACTGGTGATGCGAATTTCGAAAAATTGCACATTGGCACGTGAGGACATGTATAGTTTTCCTATAATTTTATAGAAAACACATTTCTAATAATATATTGATCTAAAATGCAACTAATGACAAATCATTGTTCGTATGCGGAATAAGTCGAAGTCAATAGTCTCGCTGCCCAATAAATAATACGAAAAACTCTTTCGGTTTATTGTGGGATTAAAAATCTATGAGTTAAAGGTACGATATTCATTTAATAAGTATATGACGTAAAATAACTATTCTTTATATATTTTTACTTATTTTATGTTTTTTAGCTATTTCAAAATATTGCGAATAGAGTTATACGTATATGTATATATCTATGAAAACAAAAATTTCTTGAATTATAATCGTCTACATATACTTTTACGGTTTAAACAGAATTGATTTTATCGTCAGTCATTAAAATTAATTATTTCCATGATTAACTTGAAATCATTGACCACAGGGCGTCAAGAAAGAACAACATTTATCGTTCAGAAAACTGCTATATGACGTGTCGCAACACAGCAATCCGGGGCCTGTGCAACTGCATCCCCTACTACGCGAACGTGGTCGACCGGCGTGAAACGCTTTGCAACCTCACGCACATTCCCTGTCTGGCACGCATCATCTCCGAGATTTATTCGCTGACCCTGCGCGATCCACAGTGCAATTGTCTACCCGATTGCGAGAGCACCAAGTACACCGCCTCCATCACCGGCGAGCCCTTCGAAGCGACACAGTTCAAACCTGGAAAATTCTAGTAAGTGTGCTTTCGTTGCACACGAATTGTTTACAATATTTTTTAGCGCTTAACATACGAAAATAAAAAATTGCTTTAGAGCTTTTAAAAATATTTTTCAAGTTTTGTCAAAAGTTAATGTTTTTAAAATCTTACAGTGAAAAGGCACAGAAACACCCAAATTCAACAGCACTGCATATTACATTTGCTGGACAGGCAGCAGTATTAGAACGCAGAGAACTGGTTTTGTCTTGGATAAATCTTGTATGTAAGTAACGTTAATTAGAAATATATATTTATATTTATGAAAATTATAAGTTTTACTTTTTTTAAAGAAATTAATGAATGTAAATTTTTTGTTTACAGCTTCACTCGGAGGGGTGTTTAGCTTATTCTTGGGATGCAGTTTTATCTCTGTCATTGAATTTTTCTACTTCTTCTTCTTTCAACTAGTTCGAAAGTTAAAAACAATGTATAAAAAGAACTCTACTGTGATAAATTTAAGATAAAAAAATATTAACTGTGATATATATATTTTATAACAATAATATATTTAAAAATCTTATTTACTTTTTGCAAAAAACTTATAAATAAACTGCTTACAAAGCATAATTTACAATTAGCACTAACAGTACTTATAAATATACACTTTTATTCTATATTCAATTATTCATCATCTTCTACCTCACTTTCAGTTTCTATATCTTCATATTCCGAGTCATTATCCTCATCTTCAGATGTTTCTGTTTTCTCTTTTTCCTCAGACTCGTTGTCAGTTTTAAAAACATCTGTTACTTCTTTTTCTCCATCATAAATTCTTAATGAAAAGTCTGTTTTCTTTTTGTGTTTTTTTAATTTAGTATTCTTTTTTGATTTTTTCGAAAGTGCTACAACAACTTTCTTTCCACGTATCATTGGCCATAATAATTCATTTTTTGAATATTGTAAACATGCCTCTGTGGAAGACATTTTTACTTTCGCTTGCCTATATTTTAAAATTATTCAAAATTAATTTTTTATCAACTATTCAAGCAATTTTGATAATTTTAATATTTATTTACCTTGATCCTTTTACTAATCCTTTCAATAAACAAACTGTGACAGATCCTGCAAATGCATCTTTGATTTCAGAAGCCTTAACTCCTGGGGGTATATTTGATACAAATAAGCTAAAAATATTAAAAAACATTAAAATTACATTATTTAATAATTTATTGTTGTAGAAGGTGTTATACTTACTATTTTCCTATTCTAGGATCATCTATTGGCTCAGGAATAACAATTTTTTTCTGTTTTGTTTTCTTTTTTTTCTCTAAATTTATTGGTTTTGGTGGACAAGCAAAAATAGGCCGTCCATCAATTTCTTTTTTTTTCAAAGCTTTCAAGTTTTTCACTTTTTCTTCAATACTAGAGAAAATCACATGACAGTATCTACTTGATTGCCGAGGAATCTTTATTTTAAATTCTCCAAAAAAAAGACTCCTCACTTCATTTTCCTTTTTTATTGTATGTGGTATTCGAATATATAAAGTTCTGGATTGTTCTTCTTCTATTTCCAATGAAGTTCGGCGGCGTCTCTTTGCCTTGTCTACTTTTTTAGTCTTTGTCATAATCTAAAATAAGAAAAACATTATTTTTAGTGAATTGTGACATATTACATTAATTAATAATATCAGAATACTACTTTAATTAAGATCCCTAATTTTTTAAGGAATGGTGATTTATAAAATATAACCTACATTCTTTTAGTAGATAGTTATTTATATTAAACAAAAAATAAAAAGAAATATGTCTCATTTTCACATAATTTGTAACTTTAATTGTTTAATATAAAAATTAAACAATTGTTAACAATCAAATCATTATTTCTAACAATAAAACAGATTAATTTACATGCAACTTTATTTTTATTTAGTTAATTGTGATGCAATATGAAAAATATTAATAATGTTGAATAAAATTTAACCTACATGACTTATAACAACCATTGTCGTAAAAATCCAAATGTAAAAGCAAAATAATTTAACTGTGACAAAAGGTGACAATTAACCTAGGAATAAGGATGTTTACGAGCGCAGAAGCAAAACTGATATATCTATAACTGTTGAGTATAGGTATCCTTTTCTAGAAAAAGTTGTTTACATTCAAATTCAACGACAGTATCCTTATCAACGGCATATAAAATATATAATTTTGACCTATTGACCACGTGCTAGACACAAAAGCAAAACAAAACCTTATATATATATGTATAGCTTGCTTTCGTATCGAGCTAAAGTCAAATTATTTGTACTATTATGTTATGACTTATGACCAATATTTTAGGAATACTTAGTTCTAATTCTACTACCTACTTACTCTTTTCTCTTACTTCTAAAAATTAAACTTTAATCGATTTAACTCTCGATAATACCGAAAAATAACAGATCACGACAGGATGAGCGCTTTCATCTGAAGTCACGACGAGTTTTTTGGAGCGTTTGGGACTGTTGATGGGAGAGCCGCGGGCCGCCGGAACACAGATAAAACATACGCACGTGCATTGGAAACTGGAAACATAACCTCTTTATGTCGAGAGACATGCCGCAAAAGTGCGGAAAAGATCATAAGTGCATACTTCCGTCAATATTTGTTAAATAACTTTGGAATTTATTTATGACTTTCTTTACACATTGTTTTCAAAATGTTATTACAAAACTTGAAAAGTTTTTGTGAAAAGTGCGAAGTTTATAAGAAAAAATGCGGCGCCTTTCTTTGCTTAGAGGTAAGAATTCAAAAATTTTCAATTTTTAATTTAAAATTAAATATAATAATTTTAATGTTTTCGAAACATTGAGTAATAAATTTTTTATTTTCAGAAATTATCAGAAGAACAAGAAAAGGAAATAATCGAATTATTATGTGATTTTTTGATGAATCCTGAATGTACAAAAGATGTATCAGAATGCTTTCCACAATTATTGCTTATTTTGTTAACAATATCCATTAATAAAGATGATGAGGGTGCATATGAAGCAGTTGATGCTGACTTAGTACATAAGTTAAATTGTACTATAATTGGAAAATTGATCTTAGTACATCCTGATGTACTTGGGTATGTTTTTAAATGTTGTTATTTATATCATAATAATTGTCATAGGTATTAATAAAATTATAATTTTCTCTAGATTTGCCTTACAATATTTCGAAGTTAATCCTTCACCATTTCAAAATCCAAAGAAAGATTCTAGTAAGCCTGCAAAAACAAAAAGGAGAAAGATATCGCAATTTCCTAATCAAGTGACAGATTATGAAATTGTTGAAGCTTGTTATAATATTTTGCTAGCTTCACCTGATCACTTTAAGTACAAATGGAACTGGTCCAAATTTTATAAATATTTATCAAATGAACACGATGAAGTAAAATGGTAATATTTATTTATATATATATATGCAGTAGATATTATAATATTTTATATTATGTTAATTTTTGTAATATATAATTATTAAATTATATATTGGAACAAATTCATTTTCTAAATGAAAATTTTAAATGTATGGAAGAAATTATAAATATAATATTTTATGTTGTTTTTATTTTAGGTTAGCCATAAAATGTATTGGGATTGTTTTAGAAATGTCTGAATCATTACGATTGAACTGTGCAAAAACTCTGATTAAAGATGTAAATAAATTTATAACTGAAATTGAAAAAAATAATGTAAATTTAGTTTTACAATTGGAAAATTCTTCAAAAGAAACAGAAGAAATAGCCAAAAATGTTTCATCTATTGTATCAGTTGCTGGAGTTTTATTACCAGTTTTTAAAAAGGAAATGAGAGATGAAAAATGTCATTTGATTTCTGTACCATCTATGGAAGAAAATCTTCGCAGTTTAGCTCTAGCTGTAGCATCAAGAAAATGTATCTGTTTACAAGGTCCAGTAGGATGCGGTAAAACAGCAATTGTAGAGCATTTAGCAAAAATAACAGGTCATGGACCTTCAGATTTTATTAAAGTGCAATTGGGAGACCAAACAGATTCAAAAATGCTTTTGGGAACATATCGATGTACAGATATACCTGGAGAATTCATATGGCAGCCTGGAGTTTTGACACAAGCAGTTACAACTGGAATGTGGCTACTTTTAGAAGATATTGATAGTGCTGCATTAGACGTTGCAAGTGTTTTGAGTAATTTAATAGAAACTGGAACTTTGTCAGTACCTGGTTACCGAGATATTATTCATGTCAAAAGTGGATTTCAATTATTTGTTACTCAAAGGTTGATCCCCACAGTATCTGGACTTCACTGGCAAAGATCAGGAGCTACAAGTTTATTAGAAAAACACTGGCTATGTGTTAACATGGAACCTTTATCAAAAGATGAATTGGTCATTATTGTTCAAACTTTATTCCCAGTACTTAATACAGTTGCTACTAGAATGGTGGATGTATTCTTATTATTTTCAGTTGGAAATCATGAATTAAGTATTTCTGATGACACTGAAAATGAAGGAATAATTTTAAAAACTGGAAGATTAATTTCAACTAGAGATTTAATAAAGTGGTGTTCAAGAGCTACAATTGATTTTGTAGTTTCATCACCAGAATCTGCTTTAAAATTATTTCAAGATGCAATTGACATTTTTTGCTGTTCAGTTCCAAACCAAGGTAAAATTTTAATATTTTCGAGTAACATTTAAAGGCTCTTATAATATTTTGATGATAAATAATCTTTTGTTTTTACAGATCAACGATTAGAATTAGCTGTAGCAATTGGTTCAAAGTTAGGAATTATTAAAACAAAAGCTGAATATTTTTCAAGAACACATAAACCATCAATCACATTAACACCAGAACATTTTATTGGTGGGCGCAGCAAATTAAAAAGAAAGAAGTTACAAATTATTCAAGTTGAGAAATCTTTAGCAAAATTTTCTTTTACTAGACCATCTGCTTGTTTATTAGAACGCATAACAAGTTGCGTTGCACAAAATGAGCCAGTTTTACTTGTTGGAGAGACTGGTACAGGAAAAACCAGTTCTGTGCAATATTTGGCTCGCAGCACTGGGCATAAATTGATAGTTATCAATATGAATCAACAGAGTGAGAGTGCTGACCTACTTGGTGGTTACAAACCAGTTGATTTGAAATTTTTAATTTCTCCAATTAGAGAAGAATTTGAAATTTTGTTCCGTTCATATTTTGCTGTAGAACCAAACAGAAAATTTTTAGACCACATTGGTACATGTTATACAAAAAGCAAATGGAAAGCATTAATTGCATTAATGAGCACAAGTACAATAGCAGCTATCAAAAGATTGAAACCCAAAGTTACAAGTATGAATGGTGAATCTAAAGATGCACAAGAAGCAAAAGATAAGGAATTATTACGAAAATGGGAAAGATTATCCGCAAAATTAGAAAAACTATCCTCTCAAGTAAAAGCTCAATTATCTTTAGCTTTTGCTTTTATCGAAGGAAGTCTTATTAAAGCATTGAAGGAAGGTTATTGGGTGCTTTTAGATGAAATCAATTTAGCCAATGCAGAAACATTAGAATGTTTATCAGGATTGCTTGAAGGCTCTTCTGGCTCTATATCATTACTTGAAAGAGGTGATAAAGAGTCCGTTAAACGACATCCCGATTTTACCATATTTGCTTGCATGAATCCAGCTACGGATGTAGGTAAAAAGGAATTACCCGTTGGTCTTAGAAATCGTTTCACTGAATTTTACGTAGATGAACTGACCGAGCGCTCCGATTTGCAACTACTGGTAGGCTCCTATTTGGAAGAATTAAATCTGCCCGCTAGTAAACAGGAAGCCATCGTCAAATTCTACCTAAATGTACGCAATGAAGCCACTTGGAGCTTATTTGACGGTACGGGTCACAAGCCGCACTACAGTTTGAGAACGCTATGTAGGGCTTTGAGTATTGCGGCCGCTAATCCTTGCAGTGTGGTTTTGAGATCACTCTATGAGTCATTCTGTCTGAGTTTCCTTACTCAGCTGGACCATAAGTCTTACCCAATTGTACAAAGAATGGTCGTTGAAGCTATCTTGGATAAAAAGACGGCAAAAGCTGTTATTAGCTCAGCCATTCCGAAACCAAAGTAAGATTATATCTTAAAAAATACTTATATATATACTTATTTAATACTAAATAATTAATACGTTTCGTTTTTCATAATTTAGATGTTCTGGAAACGAAGATTATATCGAGTTCGAGGGCTACTGGGTTGTGAAGGGCAACGTGGAACCCGAAACTCCGAAAAACTACATTCTCACCGAATCTGTGAGGCGCAATCTTAAAGATGTAGTACGAGTTGTGTCCATCGGCAAGATGCCGATTCTTCTTCAAGGTGACACATCTGTAGGCAAAACCAGTCTGATCACATACTTGGCTCGAGCTTCGGGACACGTGTGTGTAAGAATTAACAATCATGAACACACCGACCTGCAGGAGTACGTAGGCAGCTATGTCGCTGACGAAACGGGCAAGCTTGTATTTAAAGAAGGCGTTCTAGTCGAGGCCATGCGTAAGGGTCACTGGATTATTCTGGACGAACTAAATTTAGCACCAAGTGATGTCCTCGAGGCACTCAACAGGGTGCTTGATGATAATAGAGAGCTGTTTATCCCTGAAACTCAACAGACTGTTAAGGCACACGAGAACTTTATGCTTTTTGCAACTCAGGTACACCTTTCTCAAATAAGAGTATTTTGTTTCATTTTTTATGCAAACAATTGATGCAGTAGCCTTTCTCTAGTAAGTTATTTTCATAATTTTAATTTACGCTGATTGATTTAGAATCCACCTGGTCTCTACGGTGGCCGCAAAGTCCTCTCACGAGCCTTCAGAAACCGTTTTGTTGAGCTCCACTTCGATGAGATTCCTGCTTTAGAGCTCCAGACTATCTTGCATGAGCGCTGCAGCATGCCTCTGTCGTACTGCAAACAGATAATTTCTGTGATGACGGACCTGCAGACGCGTCGTAAAAACACAGCAGCATTTGCCGGCAAGCAAGGTTTTATCACGTTGAGAGATCTCTTTAGATGGGGTGAGAGATACAGACTAGCTCCGGACATGGGTGAGAAGTTATATGACTGGAGTCAGCACTTGGCAGACGAGGGATACCTAGTGCTCGCGGCGAAGGTACGCCGGCCCGAGGAAGCTGAAGAGATCAGGTAATTATTATCTAGAGTGCAGACATGGCGTTTCCTAAAATTTTGTTTTAATTTTGATAATGTCATTCTTTTGCAGGCAAGTTATAAAGAAACACCTCAAACGTGATGTTGATCCAGAAAATTTATTCACATTGAGCGAGAAAACTTCTTTTGTAACAAAATCGATATTGGAGGAAATCGAGAAGCAGAATGCCTCATCATTTGGACATGTTGTTTGGACTTATCATATGAGACGCATGGCTGTACTTGTCCGAAAGTCTTATCAATTCAAAGAACCAGTTTTGCTTGTTGGAGAGACTGGGGGTGGTAAAACAACAATATGTCAGTTGGTTGCCCATATAAATAACAGAAAATTGTACATAGTAAATTGCCACATGCACACGGAGTCATCCGATTTCTTAGGTAACTTGAGACCTGTCAGGAATCATTCTGACAGTGAAGAGAAAAAATTGTTTGAATGGGTTGACGGACCTTTAATACAGTCAATGCAAAACGGCGACTTTTTCCTTGCTGATGAAATTTCTCTTGCTGATGATAGTGTATTAGAAAGATTGAATTCCTTGTTAGAGCCTGAACGAAGTCTTTTATTATCTGAAAAGGGTATAGATCTCAACGAAGACTCTAAAGATGCTGATAACACCATTATTGCAAATGAAAATTTCTTTTTCATTGGTACCATGAATCCCGGCGGTGATTATGGAAAAAAAGAATTGTCTCCCGCTTTGAGAAATCGTTTTACTGAAATTTGGTGTGACGGATGTACTGAGAGAAAAGACTTGCAAGCTATCATAGAACATAATCTTAATAAAATTATTGATTACAAGAAGGAATTAGCAGAATGTATTTTGAATTTTGTTGAGTGGCTATCAACATCAGACGTGGGAAAAAGATTTACAGTCAGTATACGGGATGTTCTAAGTTGGGTCCAGTTTATAAACATTTGCTCCGGAGAAAGCGATAAATTGAAGTTAAATCTTTGTGATGCTTACTATCATGGAGCATGTCTTACATATATTGACAGTTTAGGATCTGGTTTAACCAGTATGGAAAGGTGAATATTTTACATTAAAAACCTATTTTGCTTTTCATTTTAATAAAATATATCAATGTTTCTTTATTTATTATTTTTTAGCACTGAAAAATTAAAGCTATTTAAGGAAAATGCATTTGCTTTTTTATTATCTCAAACTAAAGCATTAAATGCGTCACCATCTGACAATTCGATGGAGGTCGATTCCGAACTAGCAGTGCCGAAAGAAAACTTATTTGGCATTTCTCCTTTTTATATTTCAAAGGGTGACAAGATCATTAATGAAGCCGGTCCATCTTTCACGTTTCTCGCACCAACGACTCAACAAAATACTCTCAAGCTTCTTCGAGCGTTGCAACTTCGTAAGCCGCTACTTCTAGAGGGTAGCCCTGGTGTAGGAAAAACGAGTCTGGTCTCTGCTCTGGCAAAAGCATCCGGTCATACTTGCTTGCGCATAAATCTTAGTGACCAAACCGATGTATCTGATCTATTCGGAGCGGATTTACCTGTTGAAGGCGGCAAGGGTGGTGAATTCGCTTGGCGTGACGGTCCATTCTTACGAGCCTTAAAAGCTGGTCACTGGATTCTGTTGGATGAGTTAAACTTGGCATCGCAGTCAGTACTTGAGGGCCTCAATGCTTGCTTTGATCATCGTGGCGAAGTTTACATTCCCGAATTAGGTAAATTTTTGTTCTTTTTGAGTAATTAAGTGGTTAATATCAATATAAATAGCGTTGTTATTATTACTTTCATTTTATTTTCTAATAATTAGGTAAAACATTCATGGTTAAACCGGATACGAAGTTATTCGCTTGTCAAAATCCACTAAGGCAAGGAGGAGCGAGAAGAGGACTGCCTAAGTCTTTCTTGAATAGATTTACTCAAGTATTTATTGATGCGTTAACGGATGGTGATTTGAAGTTTATAGCAGCTTCACAATTCTCCGATATGAACCCAGAGATAATTGGTAAAATGATTGAATTTAATTCGAGATTGTCAAAAGAAGCTGGCATTGCTTGGGGATTTTATGGCGCTCCATGGGAGATGAATTTGAGAGACGTCAGTAGATGGTGCGAGGCGACAATTGCTGCTGCTGAGAAAGATGAAAGTGGAAAGTATGTTTGTAATCCAGGAAATTCGGTCGAACTTATCTATGTTAATAGAATGAGGAAGAAGGAAGACAAAGATAAGGTGTGTATTAGTGGTTTTAACTTATTATAAGTATTTATACTATAATAGCAAGTAGCAATAATAAATTTTAGTCAAATAATATAAATATTAAAATTTCTAATAATATTTATAGATAATGGAGATTTATAAAGAAATATTCCCAGAAAATGATTTTCCAATGTTACCATCGACAGTAATGCACGTTACTGACGAAATATTATATCTTGGTGACACAGCTTTACAAAGAACTAATACATCAATCTACAATGACCAAAACCTATTAATTCTTCGTGATCAATTATCAACTCTTCGCAGTTTAGCGCAATGCGTGAAAATGAACTGGATGTCCATTCTTGTAAGCATAAATGAACATAAATTAGATTACAAATATCTGCGGGAACCTTCTCTAATTTTGAAAGTGCAATCAGTGAAATTCATACCATTTAAAGTGGGAACATTTTCAAAATAACTAAAATTAAAAGATGTGAACTAGTCGTATGCGACTTGACTGAAAAACTAAAAAACAATAGTATATTACGCATCTAGGGAGGAAAAAACTTGGACATTCCATATCTCGTGTAAATTGCCACCTGAGCCGAAGGCGAGCGAAAGTGTCACTTTCGGCCAGAGTATGGTCAAAAAACATTTTTTGTAATTATGCTATCAATTTCAGGAAAGTTAAAGAAAAATTTCTTGAGTAGAGAATGCATGGCCGAAATGGTTTTACTAAATACATGGAAGTAGTACACCGTTTACAACTTTGCTGTTTCGTAATATGAGCTCGTTTTTTATTCTCTGATAAAAACGTGTCTGCTGTCTCTAGCGTTTTTCGTTTCTATAATATAGCATAAAAATTCATCCCATGCTCATGTAATTACCAATCAAATCGACAGAAAGGAGGCTTCATTTTTCGGTTCATTTTTTAAAGAGAAGATAATCATAGACACAAATTGCATAGATTACACTTTCAATAATAGTTGAATTTTAACGCTGTTGGTATTCTCTTTGAATTCAATTTTATATTAAAATTAAACATCAATTAGGTGGGAGGATCTGGATGTGGAAAAAGCAGCGTTGTACGGGTGTTGGCACAAATGACAGGACAACGACTGAAATCAATTGCCGTCAATTCAGCGATGGACACTACAGAGATTTTAGGCGGCTTTGAACAGGTAAATCATTTATATGTAATTATATATTTCGATTTATATATTTTACTCGAATCGTACAAATATGTGATAATATTATTGGAAATTTCTGCAGTACCGATTCCTTGTTTGTCAACTAAAATAGTACATTATGTAACAAGGTGCGAAAGTAGCAGGTTTTTTCCGCGGGTGGGTTTAGTGCCCGAGCGACAAGATTTTCACGAGGATGCATGTTTACTGTACGAGCGAAGCGAGGGCGGTAATCACCCGAGGGAAAAATCTTTTCGCGAGGGCAGTAACCACCCAAGAGAAAAATCTACTTTCTTCCCGTGTTACATATAGTATTTTATTCCACATTCGACCATGGCCACCTTTGGACTTCGAAAAGCGGGGCTGACATATTTTTTTTCTTCATATTTTGATTAGTGGAAAAAGCTAGTATTTTCATGGATTTATTACACCCGCAAATTTTACTTTCTACCCGCAAATTTTACTTTCTACCCGCAAATTTTACTTTCGATCCGCAAGTCAGATTTGCGGAAAATTTATGCAACTTTCGTCCCGATTTTCGGAGGCGAAAGGTGGCCATTTTGGTCGTGTGTGGAATAAAATCTTTTTCCTCAACCCGCGAAAGTACCACATTACCGCCCGGCACAAAAACGGGAATGTGGAATTTTTGACCTGGGTGTAAGGAAAAATAGTATACGATCCACGGGATTTGTCACCCTCGCCTTCGGTTCAGCAGGCAATTGATAAGTTTGATTTTCTACCTATTAACCAGTACATCTTTGTCAATTTCAGATTTAGCTGTTTTCTTTTTGAC
>UXGD01005563.1:0-14182 GCA_900474315.1 Torymus auratus
GGAGCTCACTTTACACCCAAGACACAGGCATCAGAAGTACTTTTGTGCACTAATTTTACGCACAGAATTGCAAAAAGATTTTTTAGACTCAGATGATGATATTGAGCATGTCAAGAGAAAGTCAACTTTCCTCCCTAGTTACACTATATATTATTAGGTCAAGGTAGCCACCTTTAAATTTCGATATACAGAGCCCATACAATGGGAGGCTCATTATTTTGACGTATAGGAACTTTTAAAATGGTTACTTCAGGTATTTTCAATCGGTGGATTGAACTACGGGCTGGTTGAAATGCAATAGATTGCTATATGCCTATGTATTGCATTAGGATTTCCAACTAAATGCATACGTCTAATTAATTGTACAAATACAAGAAGGTAATAGCCTCGGGGACCGCGAATCAATGATCTTCATCTCGGCTGTCCAATATTTATGTTCGAATAAGTCGAACGAAGAGTACCATATTGTATGGAAAATCCTATGTAAATTCTAATCATCACTGGAATCAAAATGAAAGAAAGAATTTTCGATTGGTTGAAAACACTTTGCATACAAAATCAGAAATATCGGTTGAATTCTGACGATTAAATTAAAGCGCTAATTTTACTCTACCCATTTCCTGAAACCGCAGATGCTCATTGAGAGCTGTGCGCCAAGGGTAGAAAAGAAGAAAAAAAGAAACTGTCCACTTAATCATTGAATCAAACTCTTTAGGATTAATGAAGCAACGTGAGCGTGTGGCTCTGTAAAGCTCCGAAGAAGGATAGAGGAAGAAAAGTAGCATTAGAAAGGGATGTTGATTCAACTAGGCCAATCAGCAAATTCCATATACACACATGCGCACATATCCACATATACACACACAGACCCAAACGACGCGCGCGCGCACACACACAGGTAAGGTTTTGATCCTGGAGCAATCGAAAGAGCCGTTAGTTCCCGCTGCTGCCTCTGGATGTCTTGTGAAATCCCAGTGGTTGCTCTTCCCGAAAAGAACGGCCATAAGCCAACGCGCTATATAGAATTCCTTTCCTTGGTCTCGCTCGCGCGCACATCTTCTCTCCATTCTCGCACGTACTTTAACTCAGGCGTCCACTCTCACCCTTCTCTCTTTTCATCCCCCCGATCAGGAGATCTCGGGTGTTGCCTCCCACCCTCTCTCTCCCAAGCAATATCGCGCACGTAAATCTGCAATGGCCAGCCAAACCCCGTTCTAGGAGGCGATAACTGACTCGTCAGGTAGCCGGGCCGCGTGCCCATGTAGAGATATATATACTCGCACACATATATATACGGGGAAGAGGGGCTACGTTTAGATCGCGGAGAAGGAGACGACCCCTCGTGTCTCGTACTTTATCCGACAAATTCGCGCGCCCTCCATTCGTTCGACGAGTCGTCTCTCCTCCCGGCTGCATGTATATGTGTATGGGGTGTGTGTTTGAGTGTGTGTATGAGTGTGTCTGTGTGTGTGTGTGTGTGTGTCAGTGCGTGTGTATATACGAGGGTACGATTTCCAATAAGGTCTAAACGGCTCTCCTTCAGACTATGAAATAAAATGGCTTATATATAATGAACGATGCGCCCCTGCCAAACGTGTAGAGAAAGAGAGAGAGAGAGAGAGAGAGAGAGAGAGAGAGAGAGAGTCAAGGGACCACCGTTCTTTCTTATCTTAATATTCCTGTCCTCACCTATATTTTCCGAGATTAGTATCTCTCGGGGTCGTGCGAGCGCGATATGTGTATACACATCGGCCCGGAAAAGCCATTGCCAACCGTGAGCGCTTAGCTGACAGGACGCTATGGGGAAATGACGCCGATCTATCTTTCATTTCATCTTCGTATAAAACCCGACTGAAAAAATCATGCTACTCTTTGCTATCGGCGAACTTGTATTCACCCTATTCTCTTACACTCTTCAAAGGATTTTTCGCGTCGAATCACTAATGCTAAAGTCTTCATGTATGTAAACAGGCGTACTTGTCTCTCTGTCAGGTAATTGTGTATATTTGAATATAATACGTAGATTTATATAAGTGGCAAGAGGCGCATGTGCTTTACCAATTCAGAATAGTCTCTACAAATTAAACAGAACTAATAGAGAACTTTAGATGGCAGAGCGTAGAATAAAACTATAATAAATAAGTCCTTTCGTCTTCCGTGACAGATAAGCGAGTCATTGTCGTCTAACTTTGGCTAAATATAGACGGTCGCGCGTGCCATTTTTCCGACCAACATTATAATACAGTAATGTAATGGAAACACGAACAAAAAAATAATCTAATCTTTTTATGGCTGATATCAAAACAATGAAGATACACAAACGTTTATTACCCTGCCATCGCTCTTCATACCCTACTCATCATTTTTCTCCCTGAATTGTATCCCCCAGTGTATATAAAAGCGAGACGAGGCCAAAATTCAGGCTGCCGGGTGGCTTTAAGAAGCTTTCATATATACCGTAGCGCACGCTTCGTAAACAAATAAACAACTTTTAATCGAGGATATTAAAGGCGCCTTTCAAACACTACCGACTGAAAATTGTACAAGAAAGATGGAGAAAAAAGCGCGTTACATAGCTTCGCGATCTTTTCAAAACGAACACGTCGCCTACGACTTTAAAAGCTCACGGCGTGCCAGCGAGTAAATAAGTAAAGAAAACGCGCGTGCATGCACGCGCGAGTGGGCGAGAAACAGAGACGTAGAGAGAGCATAGAGGTGAAAATAAAAAATTCTCAAAGTCTCCCCTCGCCGACGATACCTTGTACATAAGACCGTAATGAAGAAATCTAGAATATATACAGTAGCGCGAGGATAGCAGCCACCGCAGATTTCCAGCTTTCCGGCCACGTAAATTCGCACAGCGCAGTGGCATAGCGTTGCTGCTGCAGCCGCCGCCGGCTCTCTGCGCGCGTGCGCGAATGCTTGTTTTTCTTTCCACTCGCGCTTATTCGCTCTCTCCGTCGCACTTCTAACCACCCGTTTGATCCTCAGCAGCGTCATCCTTGTCTCTCTTTCCTCTGTCTTTCTTTCTCTCTCTCTCTTTCCGCGGGCGCTTTCACTGTACCCATTACCTTTGTTCTTTTCCACTTGCCGAGTTTCTCTCCCACTCTCTCGCTCTCTTCTCCTCACGTGCCTCTCTCGTTCATTTTCGTAGAAAAATTCTCATGTTCTCTTCCTCCCACTCTCATTCTCCCGGCCCATTTCTTGCTCTTTCTCTCTCTCCCTCTCTCACTCCTCGTACGTCTTTCCGCTTCATGATCTAGCTCTCGTACCCGGGTCCACGCGCGCGGCCTCTTTCTTCCATTCGCGGTTGGGTACACCTGCGGATATATACACGAGAGAGAAAGAGAGAGCGAGAAGGGAGAGAAGACAGCGGTGGTGCGGGCGCAAGCGCTGCTTTGGAGTCAGCGCGGCACTCGACCTCAACAACCCGACAATATGTGCGGAAGATTACCTTATTTGTTACGTTCATCTAACAAACCACAAACACCTCGAGGAAAGAGAAAAAGAGAGAGAGGGAGAAATATAGTGAGAGGGAGAAGAAGAGAGGAAACACCCTCGGGGAAAACTCGTGTACGCGCGCGCATGGGAGCGTGGAATAAATGAGGACGTTCGCTCCTCTCGCCCAGCTACAAAACGACGCATGAATCTTTTATTTCGGCAGCAAGCCGAAGAAAAAGAACTAGGTGTCAATTGCTATGAGGATGATGCCCCTTTTTGCTTACGTGACGAGCATAAGACGCACCCGCGTCAGAATACAATGAAATTATTCCAAGAAAGAATATTGCCCATGCCGGATATACAGTTGACGCGTCGTGATGATTGTTCAATGACTTTTATTTGCAAGTTGAAGCAAGTTGAGCATTTTCTTTACAATGCTTTATTTTAAAATATGTTTATATTATGTAAAAATTTTACATAAGAATTTGTCTAAAATTGTCGTTAACACAAAAATTTATGAAAAATCGACGTTTTGCACGCCGATTTCGATCCCTTTTCGATAACGCCTAATTTTAGATAGTTTATTTGTAATGCCACGTAATCGCGTACTTTTTCTTATTTTATTCGATATGAATATTGATAAGAGGAGGTGGAGATCCGTTTTATTTTTACACAATGTAAATTTTACACAATGTAAATTGAAAATTTCACACTCGCTTGTGTAAATTTTACACAAATATTTGTGTTAAATTTTATACAAGCAAATTTTACACAAGCAATTTTACACATACAATTTTACACAAACAATTTTACACAAAATTTAAATCACACAGGATTCATATTTAACATAAAATTATCAACCGCGTATACAAAATATGTGTCTGGCTATACTTGACCCATATCTACTTTTATATGACCACTGGGACGTCAAATTTTTCTAAGCTTCCTTAAACTTTTTCCACTCACCTTTTGCACGCTAACTCTTTAATTGTACAAAACTAAACATCACTTTTTGTCAGTTTTTAAAGACGTTGCAATGCTTTGTCAAACTTACAATATAATGAAACTTTTATTCTGGTTTATTAACCTCATTACTTTTTCAGAATACCATATACTTTTTCAAGTAATGCCACACCTTTGTAAACTTTTTTCAAAAAATAAGACGTACGTCCTTTCTAAACAATTTGAAGTTTTTGTATGGTAAAGTAGTAATATAGGTGAAGTTCGTAATTAAAATATATGGTGGAGCGAAGCCATTAAAGGATCTTCATACAATTAAAATAACAAAAATAGACTTTCATTGATTGGATATTTCAACAGAAAAAGACATGTATCTATATACATGTATCGTATCGATTTATAATAGTTGGTTTCATTTCTCCATATATACTTTATCACATCAAAAACTATTTAAATATTCGTATAAAGATAAAAATAAATAATCTAATTATTGAATTGGATTTTCTACAAAACTACAATTAACTATTTTGCTTCCTCCTAGAGGAAGCTTTGTGATAGTAAACAAAAAATTTGAGAAAATGTGTTAGGAATGTTGTTTAGCAAATTTGGAATCTAAATACGCCATTTTTAGAAAATGTCCATATGGATGTGTGTGTGTGTATGTGTGCATGTGTGTGTGCGCGCGTGTGTGTGTCCATATACGCTGATATCTCATGATCTACTTGACCGATTTTAACCAGAGAGAGATCATTTTTTTAGATTTGGCTTCCACAGTTGGGGCCTGCTCGCTCGGGCAGTGATCATCCAAGGGAATGATCGACTTTAGTTCCGTATTACATATAGTACTTTATTCCCATCTCCATTGTGGCCACTTTATAGATTTAAGAAGTTATTTTGTATTTACATGGTATAATTTTGTTAATTTCAACCAAATTCATTGAAAACATAGACAATTAGACGATGTTATATTAGCGGGAGCTAAAGTACTTTAGTTTTTAAAACTGCTGTTACGCTGTTAAAAAAGAGGGAATCAAACGCGATTTTTTTCCCGCTTTTCAGGCTATAAAAGTGGCCATTATAGTGGAGATGGGAATAAAATTAATTTATAAAAAAGTGATTTTTTTGTCGATGCATAACTAGAGTAAAATTGGCTTAATCACTTTCAAATTCGTTGTAGGGGTAGATTTTGGATTGCTCTCGGTCGAGTTTGGTGAGCAAGATGATTGGTTCATAAATTTCATAGATATTTAAGGTTAACATTTGTTTAACTTTCTTTTCAAATTTTAATTTCTTGAGAACGGCTAGATGAATCAGCTCCAAATTTATAGACATTTTTTTTCAACTCAGGCATGAAATAGGGCCTTTCTCACGTATGAAAGTTGAGAGAAAATTTCGCGTTTTAAGCGTATTTTGTGAATGTGGTAAGAAATATCTATTTCTACCCAAAAACAGGTGAGAAATGAAAAACTTGTGAGAAATGAAAATTTCTGCCTTTCTTTGGGGGATATAATTAGTTTAAGTATAATCATTAAATTAAATATGGTATATTATTTATATAATTTGATTTTACGGTATTAAACAAAATATCGATATTTTGTTATTTAATATGTATTTTCGGTCAAATAAATGTAATTGAGATTTAATTATATATTTAAAAGTCTATATTTTTTATGTATTCATTTTGAATTAATATGATTTTTAACTGCGTTGTGTACGACTCAAAATGCCCGATCCCCTCACCGACTCACGCACGTAAAGAAGACCCTGCCATGCCTTTGTTAAACAAAATTCGGTGTGTAACACCGGAAGAAAAGCTATTTCAGACTAAGGTGAGGTGTTTTCAGCACTCGTCTCTGTCTCGGGCTGCACACCTCACCCTCGCTAGATATAGCTCATTTTCTCCCCTTGTTGCAATAGTTATGTATGTATATAATAATTAAATTATACATTCTTAATGAATGAACCTGTCTGCAGTATCAATTTGCAATATTTCGCCGAAAAAATTCAATACATATAATATTTTTTACTTATTAGATAAGATAACGACACAATAAAAATTTAAATGTTGGTCACACATGTGAACATGTACGGGAAAAGGTTAATTAATTAGATTACCGGCATAATTTACTCAACGTAACAACCCTGAAACAATAAAAAACGGCCTATATCTTGTTGCCCGATATGTGGCTAAACAGGGTCTTTATTAACCATCAAACCGAAAAATGGCTCAAGATAATACTCTATAAATTACTCGAGCGTGTCATGCAGAATCACCAGTTGTCGTTTTAGGTCCCCTCACGTGTGCTTTTAATTTAACCCGGCCGTTTCATGCTTTTTAATTAAGGCACGATACCTTATCTCATCCTCCCACTCGCTCGCACGACTGTGCGTGGCACGCATGATTTGTCAGGGGCGGCGATGACGACGGTCATAAGATGCGAGGCTCGCGCGTTTTCGCGTATGTCTATATATGTGTATGTTTGGTGTGTATGGGTGTGTGAGTGTGTGCGTGTGTATGTGTGTGTGTACATACGCACAACATATACACACACATACGTACACGTGCGCACCTCTAACCTTTGTGCGCGACTTAATCACGTTAATGGACAAAAAAGCTTATCGGAGTCATGCAAAGCACGGGGACACGTATATATACGCTTTGAGAACGTGTCGTCCTCTTCTCTCCGAGCGCACGCGTTGCCTTTGCGGGAGCTATGTCACGCGATGTAATACACAAGAGCTGCGGCCTGCACTGAATACGCGCACGCTCAGAGAGGAAAAAACTTCGACTCGCTCGCATTTTATTACGCTGCAGGGGTCACACCCTCCGAGCGAGTACGCACGCATATATACTTATAGTGTAACACAGACACTATCTATCCGCTGAATCTTGTGCTTTAATAGGTTGAAATAATGTTTGCGAAAGTCGTGTGGAGATGAGTATAGAAGGTACTGTAACATGGCCACCTCTTTTTTTAGACCACATGCGGACGTTTGTATATCTGTGTTTCGGTGTGAATTATTTAAGGTGAGAAACGAAAAATAACGAGAGTGAGAGCAGTAAGAGAAAGAAAGCAACACCGGGTGAGAGAGAGTGCGATAGAAAAAGAGAACGAGAGAGAGAGAGAGAGAGAGAGAGAGAGAGAGAGAGATCGGTAAATGCAGGCAAAATGTTTTTTATGGATGAAATTACCGTTTTTTTCTAGGCACAACTTGTGTGCACGCGTCCGCATAATTGTTACATTCATTATACAACGAATCTAAGCGTTAATTGACCCAAATCCGCCTCACAGTGCCTTTGACGCACAGTCGCGGGAAAGAACTGCGGTGCGGCATAATGTGTGATGAAGGTGCTGTCTTTGAAAGTAATGTTTTGAAATGGCAGTATTATCATAAATTAAATTCGCACTGCGAGTGAGAGAAAGCGCCTTTCAGCTATGCGCTTTTTATTTTTAAACAAGCGCGCTCATTCGGGCTAATGTTTATATTGACGCTAGAATTATTACGATTGCAGGTCTGTCTCCAAAACGCTTTTTTTAAAGGGAGCAGTTGTTTATATGGACACTAGAATTTTTATCTTTGTAGAGCTGTCTCTAAAGCGCTCTTTTCAAAGGAACCGGTTGATGCTGGTAATTTACTGGAGTACTCTTTAAGGTACTTAATTATTCACAAAAGCAACAGTCATGACAGGAATCTGAAATTCTGTTCAAAACTAATATTTACATTAAAGAATTACCCTATGAAATCGTTTGTTGATTCACCATCTTGTTCGTAAGATATAGTTTGTCAAACTTCACAATTTTTGTATAAAATTTTATTAAGATTATAAGTAATTTTTTTTAATACAAACATTTTTCTTAGATTTTTTTTATTTATCTTTTGAAGAAAACATTTTCACGTTTAATTACCACAGTAGGGTTTAATTGAATTTTTGTATTGCACAAAAATGTGTCCATCCTTCCTAAGATTTCCATACTCGTAACAAATATTGTAAACATCTAAGCACGGTAAAGAGAAAGAAAAATTGATGTGGTGATTGAAAAATTCGAACACACCGACTCGAAAATCGAAATTTCCAGATTTACCGTTACTGCTGTGTTATATTCCAAAAATAAATCGTAAAGACTAGACAAATTTGAACTTGATTCATGAAAGTAATTTAATTTAGTGTCTTCTCTAGAATAATGAGATTGTGAAGATCTCAAACTTTCACAATCCAACTGAATTGTGAGCTTCTGAACGTCATCAGTCAGTTCTACTATGATTACTGTGTCCATTAGCTAATGATTTTTGATTTACAACTTTTTTCTGAACAACTTTTACCCTGCCATTATTTATGGTGAAACCATTGCATGAATAATGCTTGTAAACACCATCGCTGACAGATTTAGTATGAAATAAGTATTTTCATAATCAGGGTATTTTTCTAGTAGAATTTTTATTCTTTGATACTGAAGAAATCTTTTGCAGTATGAAACTTAGAAAAACATTTCCGCGCTGATAACCGCTTTCTCCGTTGAGATGTCTGAATCTTCCGAAAGCATTCTGGATGACAACACGAATTCACTAAGAAATCAAATATTATTTTGAGAAAGCCACTTGCCAATGAATTGTCAGCACAATGAGTTTTCCATAATCATGCAATTAACGGGTATTATAAAACTCAAAGTTGCAATAAATATTTTTCCATGTTTGAAGTTGGAGATATGAATTGTCCAGCTGTCGAGGTGGTTATAAATAACAACACCAATTGTTAAGTTCGCCGACGTTTCGGGAATTTTATTGATGCCCCTCTTCAAGGCTATATCAATTAGCCTTATGACTACTGCCAGTCAAAAGATTCAAATATTTTTCCAGTTATACATTTTCAATCAAAATTATTTCGAAAAAGTCGACCTCGAAATAACTGACGATCACAATTGCCTAAGCTAACTCATACACTCACCTAAAATTACTCTTTGTATTCGAATTTCAACATCATAAACACCCACGTCAACATTCTATATACACGCTCAAACCATCAATTTTCCAATCGCAAGCTAAGGTTGCGAAACAAGGACGCCTCTCATCCTTCTTTTTTTTTTAACCCCCGGAACCTTACTGGAGAGCACACATCTGGCGCATCCTCTACCTCTGCTCCGCCGCAATTACCAATTTACGCGCGCAATCAAACGCGGCAATCCTCCACCGCCGCCTCGAAATGTCGCGCGCGCGCGCGCATTACGTACAATAGAATTAGCCCCCATTGTAGAGAGTAGCAACTTGTTTACCCACGACCGCGTGCCAAGCCCGTTAACTAATACCATTTGCTTGCTTGCTCTCTCGCGCTCGCGTGAAAGTGCGCTGCTGCAAGGAGGTGGGACGCGGGGTGAAGGAGGTGGGGGGGTCGAGTGACATCGGAATACTATATATACTGTGCCAGGCACAATGTCTATTCTTATATCGGCTCGCGATCCCTCGCAAGCACGTGTACCGCGAGGGGTAGTATAACGTGTCGCTGTAAGCCCAAATAGCACGCACTCTCACTCTCCTCTCTCCTTCTCTCTCATTAGTTGAACGAATTGCATTATTCAAATCGAGCATGAGCTCTCCTTGACACACATTCATTGCAAAAGAGAGTACCTGCATGGTTCTGCTGGCGTTGGTGGTGGTTGTTGTAGCCTTATGCCCCGCCAAGTAGAATGAATCTGCCGGGTGGCGGGGGAGGGAAGAGCGAAGTTAAAATGGGCGAGGTTATACGGCCGCACCACCGCGGGATGTATATCTCGCACTCCAACCCCCTCCCGTCTCTCTCCCATATAGCTCTTTTGACTTTCCGCAGAGCGAGCACGTGCTTAAACAAATCTCGTTCGCGTTCTCGTTTCTCAGGCCGCGCGCCGATTCTCATCATCAGCAAAATGACTCCCCGGTGCGATTATATCAAGGTAGTGCATTTCGGCGACGACGTCGACGATTATAATTCGTTCACGTGCGAGAGAGCAAACGACCTCAAACTTTATGATCCCTCGGTGGCGCACGGCGGCTTCTCATTTAGCGCGTGCAGCTTCGCAACTTCTCCCTCTCTCTCGCTCTCTCCCTTTCTACCTCGGCCTCTTCAGGACTTTTCAGCGATTTCGATGCCAATTTCAAACGACGCACTCGCGCGTGCTATTTCCGCAACTTGCCGCGGTTATGCTTTTAACGGAGTAAGTGCCGCCGATACGTGACAATCTAATTAGCGCAACGCTGCGGCGCAGTAGCGTTTGGTCTGTGCGTTAGTCCAAGGACGAACGGGAATAATGCCGGTTTCGAGTGGCGTGTACAGTTGTCCCTGTGTACGTGCACGCGGAGGAAGCAGTGCGCCGAGTTAAGTCAATGCAGGTAAGTAAGTTATCTGGAGTCGTGCATTTCTTGAAATTTTTCTAATAACGAACATTACTTAGAAGCATAGTTTTATAATTCTAACGTTAAATTGATGTTTTCCCGTGAATTTTACTGTATAGTGTAAAGCGTATAATTTTTTCTTCCTCTTAGAGGAAGCTTTGTAATAGTAAAATTTTAGGTTTCTTTAAATCGCTCTAGAAACATGTTTAGAGGTATTAGAAGTTTGTATCACGTGATTTAAGAAAATCTCTGTATGGGTGGGTGTGTGTATGTGTGTGTGTGTATACCGCTTTATCTCCGGATCTACGCGGTCGATTTTAACCGGGTGGAGCTTATTTTTTTTGTTTTTTTATTCTGAATGGGTGAAGAAAACAATTTTTTATGATTCACCGATTCGTTTTTGTTTTATGTTGAATTTTTTATTTTCAAAGAATTTATTTTTGAATTTTTTCAATAATCGGATTTAAATTTTTGAATCGGATAAGTAGCATTCGATAGAGCATAACAAAATCTATATTTAAAAAAAAAATTCTCTAGCTATCACGGTTCATTTGTTATTATCATAAACGTAAACATTGAAAAATGAAAAAAATGAGTTTGGTGTGTTCACCAAAAAATATTAATAAATATAACTATTACTAATATACAGAAAATTGTATACAGAAATCTGTATACGGAAAATTGCATAATAATAATTGCTTTAGAAAGAGTAAAAATAAAAAGCCACAAACTATTTAACATAGTCTTACCGTACAAAATAAAATATTAAATTTTAAATATTGGAATCAAAATTAATTAAAAGAATAATAACTAATTTTGTTTAGTTCGTAATACCGTTTCCCGCAATTGATAATGGAAATGTCCCGAAGTTGAAAACATGCAGAGGAAATTTCGAGATAATCAAAGAGTGTCCCACATTATCTACTCTCTCCCTAATTGCCGGGTGCCCTCATCACCTGACATTTTTGAGATAAAAAGTTTCTTTCTAAATGCACTGACATCATTTTTCGCCTTGTCTAGTTGTAGGTCATGCGAACATACTTTCAGCGTTTAAAAAAAATATACTTTTTACCTTGTTATCTCAACTTTAACACTGCACAGCTTATAAATAACACTTGATCCAAATTTTTACAAAGAAAAGCCATTAGAAATGCGTCATTAACAATTAATATTTTAGCTCAGGAGTTGAAAACACGTCCATAAATTACCATAACTCCAAGCGTAACTGAATTTTTTGCCCTCATCCTCCCGAATCCTTCATGCCGGTCATATTTAAATTCCAAAGTAGAACTTCTCGCACGACCCTATTGTATAAACTTGACTGAAGAATAACTCTCCTGCGCGATCTTAATACTACGTTCGTGTTAAACCATTCTTATACCCATTCGCGCTCGTCTAATTAGCGCGCATATAAATCATCTGGCCGCGTATGGAGGTCAATGGCTTGACGGTCCCGCGGGGAGTATAGTATCTCATACATGCCGACACGACCTCCTCTCTCTCTCTCTCTCCCTCTCTCTCTCTCTTGCCTTCTCCTGATATGGAACTGATAGAAGTATACGTAGCAGTCGCGGGACCAACCGTGCCAAGAGAGGGGGAGAGACCTTGAGAGAGCAGCGCTCGCGCAAAAAGCTCCCCCGGGCGGCGTACAGTGGGGAACTTTGTGCTCGCACATGTTGAGGGGGAGAGATCGATGGCCCGCACCTGTGCTGCGCGGCTCGATTTGTGCAGCTGGTTGTGATATAGAGGGAGGAGACAAGGGGACTGCGATTTTACGCGGTACATTTGCATGGATGAACCTCGTCGTGGTTGTGAAAACGGCGGAACATACTTTATATACCTGAAGTATCGATGGGGAGTCTCTCTTTTCGCTGATGGATCCCAATCGTTTGTTTCGTGGGTCTTTGGCTGCTCGTTTTTGTTGAAGTCGATAGATGGCCTCTTTAGCAAGCACTTGCGCACTGCGCATCTACTTGGTAACAGACACTGGCGGGTATAGTTTGCAAATAATTATTACGTGCGCCTTTGCACATTTGTGTCGATATATGTTAGTTTGACAATTTCTTAACGTCATTAGCATTTTTACGTATTGTTCTTTCAATTTGAACGGATAAGCAAGGTAAAACAGTGTAAACGAGCGAGCAGGAATATATATGTTCAATGAACCGTCTAATATCACCCTTCACACACCCAAAGAACTGTCAGCGACGAAAATTATCCTCACTAAAGACGATTTCGCAGAACCCAACGATTTCGTTCCTCGCAGTTTCAAAATGAAGTTGTGGCGTGAAGAAGCATAAGAACGAACGATCGGCAGCTCACCCCGAGCCCCCCTGTCGCCTCTTGAATCCTTCTTACAGTGGGGAGGCAAAGGACCGCGGTACAGCGATTTCCCGCGTTCATAGAGAATCGGTTTATTGACTGGTTGCGCCGTCATCGCTTTCACGGGAAGTGTTCTCCCGGTCGCCGTGGCGGCGGCTGTGGCAACGCCGGCCGCCTCGCCCCTGGGGCAATAAATATAACCATAAAGTCCCGACCGTAAAACCCAGCGGCGTTGCGGTGCACCCGCAAGCTCTCTCCCTTCTCGCGCACGATGTTTCTTTACACCTTCATTGGCACGTACGACGAGAAGATATACGGCGTCGAAGCTCGGAGCCGGCTTACTTCGTGCGGGCACGAGCACTAACTATACAGTTTAGAAAAGAATAAATTTTGACCCCTAAGCGTCGTGTATGGAATAATGATAAAAATGGCAAACTGCTGATTCTCTGGAGTGGCGACAGAGAAGTTCTTAAATTAAAATTGTTAAATAAATTGGTTTTCAATTCGACGGAGGTGCACGGAATTTTCTATTTTATGATTTAGGAAGGTTTGTCGAGAGTGGAAGAAAGCGTGCTAGAAGAGACTTCACGTGCGGTGCGAAACACATGCAGTTACTTTGAATTCAGATATAGATGATGTTTCATGGAAATAATTAAGAGTTCTAAACTACCACTGCTTGGCCGTCAAAAATCACGTACCGATAAGTAGCCGCATGCACTTAAAAGTATATTTTTGAAATTACATTAATACAAATACATTAATGATGAAATGATATAAATTCTAGTAACTAACTAAAGGTCGTATTTTTAAATTTAAATTTGATGATGATTAATTAAAATTATTTTGCCATCTCCACTGCGGCAACCACTTACTGGTACTTTCACGTAGCCCTAAAAGTGATCACATGTACACGAAAAGATAAGTTAGCAACTATATCGACGCCCCGTATGAAGAAAAGCACAACTCAGGCCGTTACGAATACTAGCACAACTCGCGGTGCACGGACGAAAAAAAGCACAACTCACTAGGAGAGGCTCAGACCTCCGGATCACGGATTCGGCTGAAACTTTGGCATAGGTTTTTGGATATAGAAATA
>UXGD01005564.1:0-14180 GCA_900474315.1 Torymus auratus
CGGTCTTGGCCGGTTACCCGCCGAAAGAGGAGGCTAGACTCGCGCTTACTGCCAGTGTGTCCGATGTCACTAGATATATGGAGACGCTCTCTGTAGTGGCGACTTCGACACACTTTTTGTCATTTTTTATATTAGTAAAAATTTACCTGAGATTGATTGAATGGTATGAAAATTATTATAGGTACTTAGATCTACGAACACGTATAAAAATAAATTAATTTCTTATTTCTCTCTTTAAAAAAGTAATGGATGAAATCTGCGTCGTCACAATAAGACTGATTTAATTTGTTGTTAAATACAAGATGGCGAAGCGGCACGGAAATTTGAAATTTAAAATTTTATCTTGAGCGTAACCTTAAGATTTACAAGGAGAGTGCACACCCTCCGGGAAACGGATTTTCGCGGGCATTGGAGAGTCGATTTCTAGTACCTAAAAATGAAGCCCAGTGTTCTTATTTTCATCTTATATGCCCCTTTTCTTGAGATATGAGGGCAATTTAATCTCAAATATCCTCTATTTCGTTAAAAAATAATATCTCTTCTATTGACTGTCGCATTACAAGTATTAAAGATACGAAATAGGGGAAAAATATTATAAAAGTAGACAGTAAAAGCTAACATTTAAGCTATGATTCTTTAAAAAATCTTGAATTTTCAAGAAATTATAAGCAATCAAAGATAGCGTATATGAAAATGGTTAATAATTTGCCTTTATTTTTAAATATAAAAAAGAAAAGTGTATTTAATATGACTAAGATAACCTTTTTCTCAAACTGTCGATATTCTAGAAACTAGATATTGTCACTACAAACAATTATTGATAATTCACTGCAATCTTTCTTGTTTATCAACCGATTTCGGTTTTGAAGGTCTCTCATTTTGTTCCTTAGCTTATTTCACGAGGACTTCCCACGGGAAAAATTGAAAATTATTCAAAACTCAGAAAGTTATAGCCAATTAAAAAAATATTTTTTTTAACCTCGAGAAACAAGAAAGATGACAGTGATTTATCAATAATTGTTCGTAGTACGACAATATCTAGTTTCTATAGAATATCGAAATTTTTAGAAAAAATTTATCTTAGTCATGTTAAATACACTTTATTTATCATACGTTCACTACCTCTATGATTTTAAATAAATAAATCATATTAGAAGTATAATTTTTTTTTAAATTTTAGGTAAACTCTTCATTTAGCACTGCTTTGACTAGAGAGTCCGAGGAGAACCACCTTAAACGCGCACCACGGCTCGACGCGTCTACAATACTTACCCATATCCTCGCGGTGGAAATTTTCAGCGCCGACTTAGCCGCGTCGCGCGCGGAGACTAAGAATTGTAAATGAAGATCGGTTAACGACGAAAGTTTCAGGATCCGCGCGGTGGCTGCGTGCAACTCGGCAGGAATGTATCTTAACGACTGCTCGTTAGATCCGCGAGCGATAAAGTTATACTGCTATGCCGAGGCATATTTGCACGTGATATTCTAGTTGAATGGTTAATTCACTTCTGTGTTATACTTGCACACGCGCCTCGCGCGCTCGCGCAATGTAATAAAATTCACGCGGCGCATGCGCGACGACGACAGTTTCTTCGTGGCCGAGATCTTCGTGGTGCATGGCGGATTGGCGGCTTTGTTTGAAGTTTTCGGGTGCAAAGTAGTTTTGAAAGTGCTGAGATTGAGTATAGTGGGATGTCGGTATTTAGGAATTGTATTTTGGAAAATGTATAGCTGGGGTTGAATTTATGTGAATCAAATTCTTTTATACATAGTTCTTGTAAAAGGGACTATTGCTTTTATATGTTTTTGACGAATAAAATGATATTTCATTGTAACACGACTAAGAAGAGTTTTGGCCAAACATTTGTATAACGTATAAGAAAATGAACTATTTAGCGTACTTACACGTTAAAACAGAATAGTTTGTTATTGAACCATGACTAAAAATGAATTTACAGTTAGAGCAGTTATTTTCTCCATTGATACATTGCCTGTATGTATAAGAAACATCATCTTAATTATTATATATCTATGTAGAGAACTCTTAAAAAATTGTAGAAAATTATCAGTTCTTTGTCACGTTAATCACTCAAAAAGGGTCATTATACAAATGAAAATCATTTTTTCAATTATAAACAGGTTTTTCGTCTTCAGCTAAAAATCCTTAAATACCAATAAACATAAATATACGTATATTTTTCCTAAGGCGGTATATCAAATACTTTCACGGCTATGCAATAACACACGCACGTTCGAATCAAAGAAAGAAAAGAACAACGAATATAACCAACGAACGTGCAGCTCGTCATTTTTACAACTCGTCGACGATCCAACTCACCACGACGGCCGCACTATCAGTGCACACACGTCTCTTTTTTTCAGCTCGACAAATCTCACCAGATCCATATACACAGAAAACCACATCGCCGTCGTTCATCATGAAAATTGGCGGGGGGCCCTTTTTTGCTCTACGCGCGGTCCCTCTTCCGTGAGAAATCGCACGTCGGACAGGTATGATGTACACGGGTATTAATCGGCCGTGCAGTCAGCGAGTGAAAAAAGAAAAATAACAAATTCTTCCGCGCGCCGATTGTTCTTTTGCCCGCTGGTTATGAAATCGATTTCGGCTCGCACGTGCGCACGCGCGTGTGATGGATATGCACGCGCATATAGTAGTCCGTCGCGCAATTGTTATCGAATTATTGCGGGAGGTATACAGTTTATATATTTTAGAAATATAACACTCGAGTGTCGGACTGAGGCATTGTTGAAGAGCGTCGGGGTAGCGTTGAATTATTATGGTTATTATTATTATTATTATTATTCCGGAGTTGTCGGGTGTGCGTTAATTGAATGCCTTTGAATACGACGTGATAATGCGAAGTATTCGCGAATTTCTAAATTGACATGGGTAGACTGGTTGTGTTTAGTCTAATAAATTTAATAATGATGAAAAATTTGCATTAAATTGTGGAATTTCAATTTTTCCTGGTTATATGTAATTTATATGTAAGAGGGGATATAGTATATACATAGTGGAAAATTGTATATTCTACACGATAAAACCGCAAGTCCCTGCAGCGAGATTTGACTTTATAGTGCCATCGTAAATTATCGTTACGCGCGAAAATTTATTCTCGTGGAAAAAATTGGTTTTAAGCTCCCTTTTTTTATTTCGTGGAAGATTTGATATAAAAGATTGAAAGCTTAAACACACACAAAGATCTCCATAAAATATTTTTATTTCTTATAATCCTGTAATTCACCTCTATATCGCGTTGACGCGCAGTGTGCGACACGATATCTCTGGAACGTTTTTACAGTATAAAACTTTTCCTCATTCTCTCGCCCTAGTTAATGCAAAGGTTCTTTCTGTTTTTCATTTTGCGGTTTATATGATGGATCGATAGCTTATCGTATAATATTGATATTAATGTTTGCCAAAGAATACGTTTTTAAGGGAAAGGTTCTTAAAACAATTAAAAATTATTAAAATTTACAATTGAATATATAAAACCTATTAGCTCTGAATACAGAATCAGTAAATATGTTATATATATATATGCGATGAATTTCCAGATTTATCCAATTTATTTCTCATTACACATAAACAATTTATCGTTTTATATTTCGTTTAGTTTTGTTGCTGGTCGAATAAGTTTGCGTTTAATTAAAATAACTAAATCAATCCCTCCATAAATTAGTATCGCATATCGATAGTTTGAAAGCTGCGCTACCATATATCATGTAAAAATCAATGAATAAAAAAAGAAACGAACTTATTTTTAGTACGAGTGTAAGTGAGTAATTGCGTTTCCGTATGTATAGTCAAGTAGAGGTGGCTCGGGTATGGTCAGGCTGTGCACTTCAAGAGGTCAATTCCGACTGTTCGTTTAATATTGGCATACGTACTGTACATTTCCTTAAAAAATTGAACATCGTATGTGCCTTGTGTTTACACTTTACAGCAAAAACACACTTCTGTTTCGAAAACAACTGAATTTATAAGAACTTTGATATTTTGTTCAAATAATTAAAAAGTCTTGCAATAATGTTTGCATATTTATATACATACTTACGGCCGTTTTTCCAATAATTACTACTACTACTGACTTTTTCTACTCGTACGTTTTTTGTGAACTTACAGAGACTTGCTTTATAGCTGATTCTCTACTTTCAGATTTAATCTCAGGAGAACTTGAAAGAACTTCATTCCCTGACAATATTAAACCAATCAGGCAGCAAATGAAAATTTTAAGAACGCTTTTACCAGCTCCAATATAAGATTTATTGCCAGGATTTTTCAACATCCGGATTTTCCGACATACATGCGATTCCGTTCATAGTATAAAAAATATAACGATTTATCGGACTTTGAAAAATCAAATATCGCCAAAGTCAGTGACACGTGCAATCTCCCCAAACAATCCCATCACCACCACCATCTACTCCAAAAATCTCATCAGACCCAACTCTCCTTCCACCATGCGGGCTTACCACCTCACGTCATCCTCTCTCACTTTCATCACCCCCATACGGCGATTTTCGCGACCGCGCGGTTCTGTATATATACACACACGTATATAGCTTTGCGCGCACCACGTGTTGCGGCGCGCGCGCGCAGCAGCAGCTCCTCGCTTTTCTCGCAGTTCTCCCCCGCGCTATATACGGTGCGCGCGCGCGGCAGTCAGTCACCGGACAGCCGCGGCACACAACGCACACACGAACGCGCGAGTGATAGAGACTGTATACTTATCTGTATAGCATTTCTTTTTTTTCTCGAGTGAGAGAGTAGAGGTATTTACACGAGGTGCGAATGTTGCCGAAAGGAGCATGGACTTGAGGGAGGACGAGGGAGGCGTTTGATATTGGGGAGAGGGACAGATAGTGTCGTTGGTGCCCATAGGTTTTTGTGGTTGGTTTGAGAGCGACGAGCAGGTGAGTGCTAGCTTCTTTGTTTGCTTGGTTATGTTTTTATTCCATTTTGGGAATTGGTGTAATGGATTAAGGGGAGGTTCGAGTGGTTTGCCGTTTCTCTGGTATACATAGCGTAATTTTTTAGCGGGATTTTGTTTTGCCGCTCCGGGCTGTGTAAACCTTTTGAATCGATTGTTGTTTTCGGGTTTCCACGGTGTGTGTTTTTTTAATTTAAAAATGTTTTTTCTGGGCGAGAATTTATTTGGTCGAATGCAAAATTCGGAAGAAAATAAATTTAATTAATAAATTTTTGTTTTTCTTTTGTGATGAATTTTTGGTATTGTATCAGAGGAATTTTTATAATTAGTTTATTGAATTGAAAGGTTTTGGTATTTTTACCATGAATTTTATTCGTATTTACGGTCCTTTTTTCTTTGTACAGCGATATGAAATTCCAAACAATGTCATGTTCTTTATATACCATTATGTATTTTTTTAATATTATTACATGCTTTTATGACAGTTATATATGATTCTTTTTTGTGTTTAATTTAAATAATCTTTATTATTGAAATAAGTTTATATTTACACACATACAACCTCATGCATTACCAAACCAAATCGGACCCTTAATATTTATTATTAATTTATGCTATATTTGTTTGTTCATTGTTACATTAAAAATATGTGCAAATCATAAATAATAGTGCAAAATAATGAAGTGTTCAAGATTGTATGTTGCGTAACACATGATGTAAATACAGTTACAAAATACATTATTATATTTCATAGAAACATATTAAAAAATTATTAATATTAATTAATCATAGAAAGTATTGTAAGCCTAATCTAGTACCTTAATAGTTTTTCTGTTCTACAACTTCCCCCCTTCATTACTTGGTCAAATTGCTTGGTCAAATTGTATGTCTTCTTATTCTCTACGTGATGGTATTATTAAATAGGCCGCCCTTTGCAAGCGTTTAATCAACATACCGTTGGTATTCTCCTCTTCCTAAAAAAAAACACGATACTTTCGAAGAACTAATTAAGCTACAAGCAAGAAAAAATCGAACCATAATTACTCCCAACCGCGAACCAATTTAATCAGCAACACCCTCGGCTGAAAACTTTGGCACCTCTGCCCGTTTCATTAATAAAAATCCCTAATAGAATATAATTCAGGCAGCCGCGTGCGGCTCATTTTTATCTTAAACAAGTTTAAAAGCTCGTGAGCTCTCGTCGCCGTACCGTAGCCTCAAAAGTAACACGTATAAGTATACAAGTTTTCTGGAACTTTTTTAATCTCTGTCCTCGGTCTATTCTTCTCGAGTATACTTGCGCGCCGGCAAGCGCGGAAAGAGAGAGAAAGAGAGTCATTTTTCAAAAGAGAGGTATAATTTAAGACTCGCACCTTTTCTTGTTTTCCCTCTCGCACGTTCGCGTTCCTTCTTTTCTTCCTCTCACTCTCTCACTCTCTCTCTCTCTCTCCTTCCGCCTCCTTTTTGCCTTTGCACCGAACTTCAGCGGACGATGTCATGAAATTAGTGAGCCGGATGGGAACGAGGTCAGCCCCGTTCTCGCGCGGCCTCCGCACGGGGTCTAAAAAATAGTGGAAACTGCAGCGCGGCGCGACGGAGTTATAACAGTGGCGCGCGCGCGATTCTCGAAAAAAGGGGAGATTTTTTCATCCCCCCCAGTTCCGCCTTCTTGATAAGTTTATTACGTTAATTACGCTGTTAATGTTGTTATTTCTTAATTACTCCGTGAGGTAAGAGCCCTTGAAGCGCGCCTTGCTTTTTCTCATCCTCGCGCAAGTGTTTTTCTTATTCTGTCTTCTCTACTTTATTTTTTAAGCGAGAAAACAAATTTAATTAAGATTAAAGATTATTGTCTAGCGAAGTAGGTGCCGATGTTGTCCGAGCGAAGTTTGAGATTGAATAAGTGCGATTTTCTGCTGCTGCTGCTTCACTGGCATTTAATTAATTGGTATGCATCTGGAGAGTGCTATTAACATAATGAACCAGTGATTGGCATACGGGTGCACTGTGCGGACCGATAAGCTTGTAAATCGCGGAAATCCGATTAGAATAAATATCTGCGGTGTATTATACCAAGCTATCATAGTATTTTATGCGATACATTCGTACGCGAAAATAGTTCGAAACATTTTTGTGCTCTGATATTTACAATAGCCGGGTAGTAGTTTATATAGGTAATTGAATACCTATGGATTTTGAATTTTTCTATCGTACATTTTACTGGATCGGATATATTTAAATCCTTTTCATTTGCGGTATTTATTTCGATTGCGATTTTTAGGTTATTAAAATGCTATTCATCAAAACCGTGTATACACATCACCATCTATTCATGGAAGTATTTTTGAATCTTCCCTCCAGCGAGTAATTATTTATAATCGCACGGTTTTCACGCTATCAGGTTAAAAATAAAAAAATTACCATCGCGTATCCCATTTCACGTTTTCTTTCTACATTTTCACCGTGTGACAGGGCTATTAATTCATAATATTATTCATAATTACACAGAAATGAGATTTATATTATACCCTTGCACGTTAAAATAATAAAATTCAACTCTCCAATAAATACAAAAAATTCCATCGTACATCTATAATTCTTTGACAAAAAAAAGCTCTTCGTTTTCTCTTTGTTCTTATACACACACGCCTCGACGTGATTACGCGCCGGATTATTAGATCTTCGACGGTGGAACGGCATTAACGAAAATTTTAATCATCCGACGAACGCGTTGCGGCTACGAGCCGATAACGAAATGGATAACAGATTGGTCGTCGTCGTATATACGCGGCGCGCTAGTTAGCCCCTTCGCCGCGCCCGAATAACGAGAAATTTCGCGCGGCGCAAACGCTGTTACGTGTTGTATCGGACGGCGAGCGAAAGAATTCCATATGCGGTACGTTATTAACGCAGCTCTGAATTGGTCGCAACAGGGCTGTTCATTATTTCTTTAATTAACAAACTTGAAAATCACTTGGTTTCGAGAGTATACGAGGGCACGCAGGTTCGATTTTTGTAAGGGGTAAATGATCGGAAATTATTGGGTTTAACCGAGCTTCCTGTATATATATGCGGTTTTATTTAAATTCACTGTACCCCGCGTGTGTTTGTCAACTAATGAATCATTAATGTTTTAATTCACTCTGTACTCATTGTGCATTTTACAAAAGCCGATGCCAGACTATGAGCTTGATGAATAAATAAATAGCTTTCAATATTTTTCATTATTCTTTTAGCTTCACAGTTTTTGTTCGCAGCTTCAATGAATTTAATGTAATAATACACTTTTTTCCACTTACCTTATTTTGTTGACAACAACAGAAATAATGGATTTGCAGTTGATATAGTGTTTTTAGAATTGTGCCCAATGAACAAAGTAACTTTAGAACTGTTCGCAAGTAATGTTTTTGGGTCACAAGTATATAGATGTATAAATAATGCATTTATACGTAAAACACCCGCAGGAAATTCGTTAGTAACGTGAACTCGTATTGTGCAAGTTACATTTAAATATAATGCTCTCGTATTTCAGATGAAATAAAACAGATATAATTGAAAACACATTTACGTACTTTATTAATTATTCTGATTTCTACCAACTCCCTTTAGCTTGCACTTTAGTGTAACCTCCTTTTATCTAGGCTACACGATCTTATACGTAAAATACAATTTTAACACAGCGAGTAAAAATTACTATATTTAGTTGCAACTCTTATCTTTAACTTATCGTTAACTTTCGCAATTTTAGTAATAATCAAATATTTGCGCCAGAAAAATTTTCCCCGTGCACATGTACGTGCATCAGCTTTCGCTCACCCCTTAATTACTTAATCAGGAAACCTCATCGACACAGCGCGCGTGCAGAACTTACCCGCGGCGCGCGGCGTCGAATGTCGCTAATCCGTCGGTTAAGGCGATTGGATTACAATGGGATCGCGTCGAGTTCCCGCCAGTAAGATAAGTCGTCGCACGCTCATGCTCACGTGTGCAGTCTCTCCCCGCACTCTGTCTCTCCCTCTCCTGCTTCCATGACTTTCCTTGTAGGTACGTCAAGTCGTCAATTAATAGATTCCACTCTGCACAGAGAGACGAGGGAGTCGATTGCGAATACATATCAGGGTGCATAGACGTCGGTTTTGGCTGAGTCGTCAAGTTCTCCACGGAGAGAGTGTGACTTATCCGGGCTGCCAGTAGTCGCGCAGATCAATGTTAATTTTCTCGGTGTGGTATTGTTAAATTCATGGTTATTGTTTGTGGATTACTTCTAATGGTTACTAAAGATGTAATTTTTCAGTAGTTTCAAGATCTTCTTCATTTTAATGCTGCTTTGAAACAGTTAATATAAAAACTAAATAAATCTGATCTCATTTCACAAGTTTTAATATAGCTTTCAACTGTGGTCGTGTGCTTTACTTGAGTTATATAGTGTTGTAAAAGATTTAAGGGTATGAATTTTTGATTTCCAAGTTTAGTTACTTTTAGTGATGATGTCGACGCTGTTGCATATACTAAGATTTTTACTTATTTGGTTTTATATGTAAAACACAAATTCATATTATCAAGCCTGATGTTAGAAACTGTTTAGGATAGATTTCTCTAACACATAATATATTCCGCATGTTATATTCCCATGTATATAAATTTGATCATAATTTGAGAATTTGATAAATCTTGTTATTTTGGATCACATCCAATATACACTGTATTATAAAGTTACCGTTTTATACAAAGAAAAAAAATTTAATTGTAGACTTGTACATCTGACAATTCAGGATCTAGTTTGCGTTAATTGCAAAATTCGTTACTTAAATAAGGTGATGCAACACTCACTCGTTACCAACGATAGCAGGGACCAGTTTTTTCATAAAGCTTCGAATTTTAAGAAAACATCACTTTGGCACGCTACAGATTCAGTTAAGAACTACAACGTGTCAAAGAGATTTTGTCTTGGAATTCAAAATTGAATGAGAAAACGGGTCTTTTCGATCGTTGGCAACGCTGGGGTCTCACATTACTTTAATTTGCTATACCTTACAAGTTCCTCAATATTTTTCGTCTATAGGGATATTTTCACAAAACCGTATGGAAATTTTTCGAAACACTTCGCATTACTCTCAGTGTATCTATTACAGATTTTTCTATAAATCGGTAACTCCCATTACTTGCAATGTAACGAAATGAAACCACAATATTTTATCTTTATTTTTTTTATAATTGCAAAAATACTGCATTTAAAATTTTTTGAAAAAAAGTCCTCTTCCAAACCAAATTAACCGTTACTATATGGCTACATCCAGCTATATCGCTTTGAGCTACGCAATAATCCCAGATAAAAACTTCAAACAAAATCACAAACACTATCCTTGAAAAAGAAAGGCAACACAACTAACCCACTTTGCGTTTCAAAGGCGCGCGAAACTTCCTTCCTCGCCGTCTTTTTTTCGCGCCCCACACACACACACCTTCTCCCGGATCTCGCAGATAAGAATCCAGTCTCCAAAAAACGCTTGACTCCAAAAATTTGCGCCTTTGCTTCTCTCTCTCTCTCTCTTCTCTCCTTTGCCGCTCATAATTACAAAAGGCCATCAGGCTTGGCACCTCTTTTGAATCCGCGCTTTGATTCCCCGCAGCGTCTTTGACAGCTCAAAATGTTTCGTCACCCCTCGTTTATACTCCTTCTCTCTTTCCAAACACTCCACGCACATAAAATAGAGAAAAAAAGCGCGTATAGCAATTACGCATCAGCGATCCCGTGCACTTTGAGATAAAGAGCCGTCCCGAGAAAAGTATCATATATAGGTATGAGCAAAATGTGCCAAAAGCGCGGCGAAAACTGAGCCTTTTGCTTTTATAAGGCGCACGCGCGTGTGGGACAGACGGACGTTTAATTAAATGCCTGTTTGTTTTTAGTTACACACATCGAGTATACCGGCAGTCGTGCCTCTCGCTCGTATAGTGACAGACGGACACGCGCGCGTGTACCGGAGAACGAGCCTATATACGATGACGACGACGACGACGTGGGTCCGAGTATGTGTTTGCGATACCTATTCGGGTTTTCGGGCGTAAATGCGCGTTGATCGCGCGCAGGGACTGGATTTCGAGTGATCTTGGCCTGACGGGTGTTATTGGACGGGGGAGAGAGAAAGAGTGAGAGGTGGGTAAGAAGGTCGCTGCTTTGGGGATTGCGTGTGATTTTTCCGACTAGATTGGATTTTGTGTTACGAGTGCGCCGAAATGAAATTGAAAGGGTATTAAATCCGTTTTGTCGTACTTTTTTTCTTTTTAAATGACGAATTTTGTTTTAATTATGTTAAAAGTTGAGTTTCTAAAGTATATTAATAAGCCCGTGACTGTATCTATAATACGAGCGCAAATGCGCACTTCTAATTTACTGGAATTCTTCAAAGAATTCGCACAGGTTACCAGGATCATATTATAAGACCATTTTATGCTCGAGAAAGCAGCATGATAGAGCTGAATTAAACCATACACAAAGGCAAGTAATTTTCAGCGAAATACTAATAACACGGTCGAACAAATTTATAACTATCGCAATCGTCGAAATTTATAATCTAAAAGTAAATTCTGATATACGATATTATAAAAGGTATAGAAATTTTAGTTCGTAAAATTCGGTTATTATAACGTTGCCTTAGACTATTAAATTTTTTGTAGACCCTTTATGAACGATTCGAGTAAAAAAAAAAAGCTCTTGAAAAAAGTAACTAAAAAGCATTATTAAAACTTTAATGTTCGGTACTGACATCATAGCAACCCAAATGTTTATGTACAGGTAATTTTCTTGACAGTATTTAAGTATTTGAATTATTTAAAAAGTTTTTCAACGGTTAAAATTATTTTATTTAAAATACAGAAATAGTATTTTTTATTTCAATTTTGTGTTCAACGAATTTTTAAAATAAACCCCGGAGAGAAATATTCTTTTTTTTTCAAATTTCAGAAAACTATCAAATTTAAAAAATAATAATTTCTAATAAAACTGTAAAATAGCTTTTTGAATTACAGGATTACTTTAGCTGAATACTTCATTTTAATTATGTCGGACCTATTTAACGAGAAATGTCATAAATTATAAATAAATATATATCTTAAAATGTTTTGAGATCATTTTTGCTTATTTATACGAATATTCCACATTATTATAATGCAGTTTCTAATGTAGTCATTTGTCACAATTATCTTATTGGAAAATGAATATCACTTCTGTCACGTCGGTAATATTTTCTCATAAAAGATATTTTATACCACTCTAACCTCAAAATCATAACTTTAATATGATTATTCGGCTCTCGTGGTATAAAATACAGTTCGGAACTGGTGCGTAAGAAGATTTTTAGCTCATGTAACTTTTCTCACTCGCTTCGCTCGTGCGAAAAACGTCACATGAGCTAAACAATCACCTTCCGCACCCGTGTCGAAATGTACTAATTATAAAACAAATGGCTTTTCTTTCGTTCACGATAACAGAAGTAAAAATTAACCAACCATCTCAAAATTCAACGTAGAGGTCGATTTTTTATATTTTCGAAGTCAGTTCGTTGCCTGAAAATATCCCATCATTAGGGCATAAGTTATTTGAGATTAAAATTTTTTCCATTTTTTTTTTTTTTTTAACTGACGTATCTCTTACAATAATCAACATATTTTAATTTTCAAAAAAGAAAAAGAAAGCTCTCGTTTTGTAGATTAATTTTCTTTTTTTTAATTATTGTATTTTTACTTGTTATCGAGAAAAAAATTATTTTATAAAACAAGTGGTTTTTCTTTAGTTTACGATAACAGGAGTAAAAGTTAACCGATCCTTTTGAAATTTAACATAGAGATAGCTTTTTTATATTTTTCAAGTCAGTTCGTTGCCTGAAAATATCCCACGATTATCCCCAGCTTACGTAAATGAAAAAACAAAAATTTTGATGTGAAAAAATTTACTTGGGTGTTTTAAATTTAAAAATTGGAATGGATAATTTAGTTTGAGGAAGCAGATTCCCAATGAATTGGCAGCGATTTTTTTTACTGATTTTTTTACTTCTTAGTCACTTGCTTTTCAGAAAACAGAGCATAACAGTTGATAACTGAAGAGAACTGTTTATAATTGCAAATTACTATAGATAACTGTAGAAAACTGATACAAACTGAAGAAAACTGATAAAAACTGAAGATTACTGTTGTCTTTGTCTCAATTCCAACATTTTTCTGCAGTTAATTTCTGTTTTCCGTTTTCTTTGGTTTTTTCCTGATATCTGCAGATATCAACTGATATCAGCATAAATTTTTTTTAACTAGGGTACTTTAAGTCCCGCGTATTCCATTATTCCCGCAAATGCGGTAATAATGAAAAAGAGGGAATCAAACGCGATTTTTGACCCGCTTTTCAGGCTATAAATGTGGTCATTATAGTGGTGATGAGAATAAAGTGTTTTATAGTTTCCGAAGAAATAAAACATAGAGTTGAGTGATAATTCAATTTTGGTTAAATATAATGGTAACGGCATGATGTACCTTTTTATTGCACTTATACTCTTTAAAATCTTCATAGCATAGTGTGACCTTAGTCAGTACTTAGATCACCCCTATCGATGACTCAAGTAAGTAGTTGATTATTGCACCGTGTTTGTCGCACTTCCCCGCTCACGTGCAAACCTCATGGTGCCAAAATGTACTTAAGGGGGTTATAGCGATTTTGATGAAAATTTTTACGTCTTTGAAAATTATGTTATAACTTCATTTTATTATACTTTATAACATATTGGATTTGTAAAAAGACTAGCCGCATAGTATAAGAGTAATTAATTTGTAACTGTTAATTTACCATTTTCGCATTTTTCTCCAATATTTCCTAAACGTTAATAAACGTGGAAAGAACCGTGAGAGGGAATATTCCTCAAACCAATATGACCGTTTTTCCATTCCAATTTTTTTTTTTATTAGGATAATTTATTTTAATATTGTAGCAATATTGCTACAATATTGTTTGCAATATTCCTACAAGGTTGCATAATAATGACAAAAGTGTTAATTTTTTTAAAAATAATAAATGACACTTCTACGTATAGAAATGCCCCTTTTCGGAGGTATTATGGGCATTCCGATACGCCAAAATGTCATTTGCTATTTTGAATATAATTAACTTTTTCCTCACACCGGGCCGAAAGTGCCTCATTCCCGCCCGGCTCCGAAACGGAAATATGGCATTTTCGGCCT
>UXGD01005565.1:0-14169 GCA_900474315.1 Torymus auratus
CGAAAACTGTATATAAATATTGTATCGATTATTGTCTTGAATTTTGAGGCAAGACAATACAATATCAAGATTAATCTAGATACACTAATTACTAACTTAATTAGCGCTGCCTACATGTATCTATCACTTCTTTTATTAACGAAACATGTTGCTGTCTTGATTGCAATCAATTCCAGAAGTGCAACGTATTTTCGGACTTGATAGTCGTCAAGTTCGGAAGTGAAACTTAGCAGTCATGTTCGGAAGTGGAACTGATTTTCTGACTTGGTAGTAGTTAAGTCTTGAAGTGCAACGTATTTTCCGGCTTTACCAGAATCAAATCTTGGTGAGGACTTGAGTATCTCAGGGACTCAAGTTCTCACAACCCTTGTAAGTACAAAAAATGATTTTTTTAAATGTTTATATTTGAAAAGTTTTAAAAATACGTCAACATAATACAAACCTTTTTTGTAATGAGTTTTCAAAATCGAATTCACCCTCTGGTTGGGCCTTATCCAAATATTATTGAAAACATTATTTTCAATCTGATTCGAGAACTGATCATAAAACACACCACACTATTAGTTTGATATACAAGACATATTAATCTTGTTCTACAAATAAAACAGCCGGCCCGGTACTCCAGATAGAAAAACAATCCAATCTCCATCATCTACAAAAGAAGTCGCTTCGTCACGACCTACATACACTGTCATCCCTCGCCTCAACTTTTTTCCTTTTCCAATGAAAGCATAAGGAGCCAAGTGTATGTATAGAGTGCACACCGGCCTACAGAAGGGCCAACGACGATTGACACACGCGCCAATTCAATGGGAAATAATTTTCTGGCCACGCGCGCAGAAATCCCGGGGAGAGATTAACGCGCGCGACACGCGGCTGCTACAGTCTTTTTCCTCACGGGCGGGATTTTGATGGATGTCGGGCACGTGACTGTATTTCGCTTCGCGCACTTGCCTTTCCGCGATGGTCAGGTTATCGGTGGTCGGGGACTCGATGGGGGGAGTGGAAGAGAGACGTTATATATTTTCTTTTTGTGTACATAGCGAAATAAATCGTCTTTATCGCGGTCTGTATGGCGGCTGGTTCGAAGATGATAGACGATGGCGCGATTCGGGATCTCGAGTCTTTTATCGATGGAAAATCTTTGTAAGTGTTTATGTATTAGGTAATTCGAAATTAGGAGACGTATTGTTTGGGCCGATTGACGTCATAAGATTATCTCTGAATCAACTGATATTATATATATATTTACTGATGGTTGTTAATCTTTATTTCCTGTCTAACTTGATCAATGAGATTTATTTAGCAGTTCGTCGAACTATTCTTGGAACTACTTTGCACTGTTTTACTGTGAAATCGATTCATCATAATCCGCTACAACTGATATTATTGTCTGTAAATAGAGTATTATCTCATTCCCTTGACAGACAAATTAAAAATCTCACCCAAATCAATAATTTGCTGAAAACGAAACAAAATTTTTGCTCCGCAATATTAAATATTGTTACTCTAGGCCTCTAAAAAATACAAGCGACCAAAATTACACAGCCCACCGAAGAAACTTTTCCCGCTTTTAATCCACACGAAAGATTTCTTGAAGCTCGCCCAAAGTATATACACATCAAAAGCAGGTCGTGCAAATTTCATGCCCCCTCCTGGCAATAAAAAAAACCACCGAACTATATATACCAGCATCTTCCAAAGAAACTTTAAAGACTCTCGCCCGAAATCAGAGAGGCCTGTATATAGGAGCGCACAGCACAAAGGATCGCGAAAACGAGGGCAGCGCTCCTCGACTATATAGCAGTATATATACATACTAGCGCGAAACGACGCGGCGCGGATGTAGGTACCAGCAGTTTCAGGAGGGAATGACCTCCTTAATCTCAATTATCCTCGCGCTCGCGCTCTCGCTCCCGCCGTTAAGTCCGGAATAATTAAAGCGGAAAACTGCGCGGAGAACTCCCCGGAGCGTTGTACTCTCTCTCTCCTCTCTCTTTCTCGCATATAATCCGGATCGCTCCCAGGCTTGCGCGCCTTCCCTCGGGGGTGCGAGAGCGCGCGCGATCTTCCCGTCGTCTCGCGACCCTGAACTCCATAGGCGAAAATCAAGATCGCCGATTGGAGGGTAGATCGTTATCGGCAGATACCCGTGGAAATTGAAAAATCTACTCTGCACGTTTAGGGCTGGATCATTTGCGAATTATCAATATACCGAGACGACGCCCTTTGCGTGGGGGATGCAGTGCGTGTAATAATATACGGTTTGTCCAGTGGCTTGATGGTTATCTCGATTGTGTGTATTCGTTGGTCGTCTGCGAAATTGCCCTTTCCCGCTGATTGCCCTGGTGTATTAGATCTTCCATTGGCAAACGAATCAGCTCCATATGTTTGGGCTGGGGGTGGACTGTCGGTTCTATTTAAAATACAATGACGAGTATTGACGTTAGAGGTAATAGGACTGTTTTTATAACCATTTTACAATGACGAGTCACGTGACTTTTAGTGTTAGTGTAATATTAACTGATGTAGGTAATGTTGATGGATAATTGAGAGTGGTACAGTCATGAATTGATTAGAGCAATCATTTAAAAAGAATTATCGTGGGACAATGTTTACGGTTAAAGAGAATAAACGTAAAAATGAAACAACCGACTTTTCAAGCAGTCATCTCATCAGGGATGAATGGATACAATCGCCGTAATATGGTAGCACAAGTGGATAATGACCATAACAGTTATCAATTAGCTTATGATTATGTCAGCCTTTTTAATTGCCGTTACAGAACTATTTGACACGTTGCACTGTTATTGATATTTTTAAGGACTATATACTAATTTTAATTTATTTATTATAAATACAATAGTAATTTTCATATTTTAGATTGTGCTCAATACTCTATATAATAATGTAAACACTGTAACAAAATAAAAGACGAAAGCAATCCAGTAAAAAGTCATTCTTATTTTTTTTAACTTGCAATTCATATTGCATACTACTTGTATCCATATTATAAAGATTGTGATTAATCTCAGGAACTTTAACTATAAAAATAGTTATAATAATTATAGCAAAAATATTTTACTATGTTTTATCGTGTCGTATACGCTTTTAAAACATATTTTACTAATAAGTTGACCGGGATATTTACTTATATAGAAAGTAAATATTTTCAGTGACTTGTATTGCTACTGGGATTATCTTTTATCTCGAGTGATAAAGCTAATCTCAGTTTCGTTCCCTTTTCACCTTATAACTTTATGAACTCAGAACAGGACAACACTTTACTCTCCCCTATACTCTCAACGAATCACGACAATAGAAACATTTTAACAAATTAAAAATGAAAACACCAAGAGCGGGAACAAACATTTCTCGGTGTATCCAAGTTCGAGGAATCCTACTACATAGTCGGCATAATGCATACACACACGCGCACACATAAGTTATAAGCCAAATACAAGACCCAGTCGTCAAACAGGCGCGCTCGCGTTCTTTGCGCTGGGTAATCAACGATAATGCTTTCGTGTGTCAAGCCCCGCGCTCTATTTACGCCACGCATGATAGGCACGATAATAACTTCCCTCGGGAAGCTCTCTCTGTCTCTCTCTCTCTCTCTTTCGCTTTCTCTTTGGCTCTCAACGTCAGAACGTAATCCAGCACACGCGTGTTTCTGCCTCTGCAGGCATACCCGCTGCGTGCATGCGTTTACTTGTCTCCCCTGCGAAAGTGTCCGGTTGGTAACCTCGTTAGGACGAAGCTGTGTTGCGGTAATCCCTGGAAAGATCATTAGCGAAAAGATTTCGCCCGGGAGTCTTGGAGTCTGCGATTTATCGTGATGAATTTGAGAAATTCAATTGCCGTTAGATTGTTAATATAACAGTTTTATTATGATTGATGCGGTTATTCGATAACCTGGATGGTTATTGATTATAAAAACTGCATTGGAATACCGTAAAATGTTTTTAATGGACAATTCAGTTTAAAATCTGACTATATACTGAAATGTTTTCGAAAATAAATAGCGATAATTTATTCAACTAATGCTTTTAACAGAAATAGTAGAAACAAAAATATGACTGTAAAATCAAATAGTGTCTTCACTTTCATTAAATAAAGTAAAGATCAATGAATCATCTTATTTTAGCTCCGAGTCATTGAATAATTTATATTCCCGCGAATAGGACTAGCCACTTGTTGTGCGGCCGAAATCGTTTATTAATGAAAAAAGAATTTAATCTTGCGAGGCAAGATTTTGAGAGGGTCGTATCGAGGCGCAAAGCCCTCGCGCTAAATTAGTGCAGCTATAAACTTTGCATAATTACGAAACTGCTCCGGAGCGAGAAACAGGGGCCTGCGTAAGCACGTCATTTCGGCAAGGATCCGCACGCTTCACGTTCGTTTAATGCGATTATACGACGTCGTCCTTATTAATTGTGTTTTCTCGTGATCAATTTTAAGATTTTCGGGGACAATCAAGAGGCAAATATTGTTGGAAAATTTTCAGTGGAGAATTCAGGTTACATTAGAGTATTTTTAAAAATGACGTGAAAGGCTAATAATGATTATGACAAGTGACATGCGACGTCCATCGTAAATTATTGTCATATTGAAAGTATAGCTTTGTACATCGCAATAAAAGGCTATCGCAAAGCTGAATCATCACGCAACTTTTTGCATGCTTAAACAGCACGATGTATTGAAATAAACGGTATTTACCCACAAGTTTTATCAACCATTCTATAATCATATAACTATGAAATATGATTCATTTCCAACTAACGAGGAAACAGAAAGTTTTATTTTCCTCAAACCGCGTTACTACATTGAGTTGCACGATATAGCAAGATTAATCTTGATATTGTATTCTCTTGTTTAAATTTTCAAGACGATAATCGATACAATATTCGCATTTATTAATACTTGTGCAGAAATTTTATTGTTTTCGTATTAAATAAACCTAATGAATTCGTATATTAAATTACGTTCAGTTACATTATTCTCAAAAATCAGTAAATTTATAAAGGTCCTCGTAAAGTAATGAAGTTATATAGATATGCGACAATAAGCGAATCGAGAACTTAAATAAATCTTAAAGCCAAATAGCCGGAGATCGCAAATTTCACACAACAAGAAGCCGTTGTGCCGTTACTGCAGATTTTTTTAATAAACCACTCTTTTCTGCCACACTTCTGTGTAACTCCTTGTATATGCGCGGGCCTCGTGTCCTCAGGCTACTTGGGCTAAAGAATCTTTCAAGTAATCGACGCGACTACAGTCGCACGTCTGCGTGTATAATTCCTCTTCCACATGGATCGCATGTCTCCCGACTATTTGTGCTTGAGCCTTTTTTACATAGTCAACTATCTTACTATTTCACATCAGCGTTCCTTCTCCATCTATACGTGAACCTCGCTTCTCTCTCTGCTATTTGGGTTTAATTAAGACTTTTTTAAATAATCAACTCGTTTATTGTCAGACGTCTACGTAACTCAATATGATCAAGAATTTCAAGACAGAACGATAATACTTTTCATATTGACTGACAAAACCAAGACAAGAGAGAAATTTTTAAGAATTTCAGCCCTACACGTTACCCTGAAACAGTAACCGTATATCGAACACATCAAAATTTTTAGGCGTTCAGACTTTAGAACCACTTCTTACTTCCATGGAACCTCCTCCCACACACACGCGTATACACATTTCGGCATCAAGCATCTGACATCATTCATCCTATTCAACTCACAGACGTAGAAAACAATAGAACGACGTCGGCGGGGCAGCGTTCCGGTAGCGCGCGCAGCAGGTCAACGCGATCCGCTCGCATAGTGACTTTTCAAAAGCCAAAGGTGCCGAACACACAGATGTGTAGCCTCTCGCGCTTGAGCTTAACAGCCGGGGCGGGGGCGTCGAATCGACTGGCGCGTATACATATATAGCGGCATTGTCGAAATCACGAAAGAAAGAGAGAGAATCCGCGTCTCTTCGTTCCGCTCGATACACCCACACATACACGCACACTCGCTATATATCTGTATAACCTACAAAAGTCGCGCAGGATATATGGAGCAGAGAGCGAGCGCGTATATATAGTGTATATATAAACTCCCTCTTTCGCTCTCCCCCGATTCCATCCGTCCGCCTTCTGCGCCTCCCTTTTTCTCGCTCGCTCGCGCTCGTCGTCATCGCTGCTGTCGCCGTTCTAATCAACGGATGCGTGTACCTATTAGGGCCGCTTATTGTGCGTGGGTGTACGCCGGAATACACACCACCGGCGTATAAGATCCGTCGCTCTCGCTTTTTCCCCTTTTGCAACCTGCCCCTGCGTTATATACGCGCGCGGCGACGCGGAGGGCGTCGTATACGCTCTCTTCTCTCTCTCTCTCTCTTGACAATGTGCCCCTCCAGGGCGACGAGCGAAGGGTGATTTTCACCAAGCTCGATCTCTCTCTCTCTCTCTCTCTCTCGCTTGTCACTCGTCACGTCCGGTTATGCCTGACTTCTTTTTGTTCGCGCGCGCGCTCGGAACGCCGTGCAGTCGGGGCATACCGCTCGTAGTTTTTTCCGTCCCGTTCGCTCTCGGGCTTTCGATGTAAGCACGTATATGAGAGACGGGTAATGCGGGTATGTACACTGGTTGTTGAACATACGACGGCTTTGTATCAATGTTATCGATCTTGTCCGGAGATCACCGTGATTGTGTGGATTGTAAAGTTTTTTTTAGGGGTGAATTATACATGGCTGTCAGTTTGACACCTGTTCCTCGAGTTGCATGTATATGTACATGTACTTTCTCCAGTTGAACTGTTATCTATTGTTTTACTGCGTTTGAAAAAAAAGTGCTGTTGTAGAATCTGTTAAATCACTCTTCACAAAAGGTACCGAGATAAAACTCGTACAGTAAGATTTTTTCGGAAGACAATGGAACGGTAAAGGCCAAAGCGGCGGCAAGGTCTCTTGAGGTTTTGAAATCCCTAACTTTATAAGCCGGCGGTGAATGACTAGGTTGAATTTTTAAAATTAATGATCGCCAACTTCATCTCATAACTATTAATCAACGATTTCCAAACGATCGACAAATCGCTTTTTGAATAAAAAGTACATTATCACGATACGCACCCAAGACGAATTAGTGTAAAAATTTAAGAAAAAATTCCCACTTTTGATTTCGAAATGCATGAATCCGGAGCACACTCAAGATCACAATAAACTTTTTCCCAGCAATTATGTTTACACTCTTCTTCACGTTCGTCAACAGACAAACCATACTGTCACACATATTCTGGCATTATACGCACGCAGGCGATACCATCATCGACGACTAATACAACCCGCTCCTCAAATTGAATATTACACCCCCGAGTGGCCTTCTCTCCTGGCTAATGTAAGCGATAGCATCACATTATCGCCGCCGGCAGCGGCAACAGCGGCACCCCAAACAATCCACCTTTGTCGCTTCCACCACCCCCCGGCACATACGCGTATCGCGTTGCGTCAGCATACGCATCCTGCTTTGGCTTTGACGCGCCCATCTCGCGTAAAGAGCGCGATAAGCCGTGTCTACCTATATATACAGCTCTACACGGACATATAGATAGGTAAGTAACAGTGCATGCGGGGGGCTCGCCGATCAGGACGTTAAACGGAGGCCAGACGCGCAGCTATCTTCCAGGATCGCGCATCTGCCGCGCGGGCGTGCGTATTTCGGGTGAATCACGCGCGGGGAGAGCAGCGTAGGTGTGCGCGTGTCTGCCGGTCAGCTGCGAAGGAATATTGAGACTGCGGTGCACGGAAAGGTCGTTATATGGGCACGAAGTGAGTGCTTCGGTGATCGTTATTATACGTGCGGTCGTGCTGGTGGGTTCGCCCTCCGCGGCTCTTCTTTTCGGCTCGGCCTGACGTTATGTATAAGCCGAGCGCGGCTTGCCTTCTCTAATGATGATTTGTTGCGGTGGCGGGTGATTATGTGGGGAAGGGGAGGGCTGGGCTCTCGGCGTTTGCTTGTTTTTATACGGTAGAGGTGAAATTCTTGGTTTTGGGGGTTTATTGGTTGAGAGATTTATAGGGATTTGTATATGGGTATAAAGTTGTAAAGGTTTGTTGAGTTTTTGGGTTGTATACGTTTGAATAATACGGAATTCCGAAGGTTTTAATTTTAAGATTAACCGAAAAGTTTAATTTTATTGAAGGATCAAATTGTACAATGGTATTGTGGATTAAATTAAATTATTCAACAAATTAATTTAAAAAAATAAACGTTTTCACGGCTTTACTTTAATGATGAGAAAGGCAGATAAACCTGAGAAGGGCATAATATATAATTAAATAAAGCTCAAAGATTATTATTTTCGAAATCGAATTTAAAAGCTCAAACTTTGCACAACCTGATTACTATTCACAAACCAACCCCTGCAATATTTAGAAATCAGCGAAATAATTTCCACTGCCACTTGAAGATTCATAACTCCCTCGTCCCCGGAGAACTCAGCACGCAGTGCGCGACCCTTTCAAAGCTAACGGGACGTTATTTACAGACTGCGGTTCGCTCTCTCTCTCTCCAGTACGCACACGCCCTTCAATATCGCTGTTTGATCTTATTATTTCATTGCGCGAGCGCGCGCTGCCATAACTAAAACAGCCGCTCGGTCCCCGTTATATTTACCGATGCGGGGCACCACGCCGCGTTAATACATATACATACGGATTGAAGATTTTCGCCTCGACTTTCTACTATGTACTGGCGCAGTAGGGATTTTTTCGAAAAAATAACCCGTGGGCGAGAGCGGACGCGCATGCACGCCTGGCAAAAAGAGAGCAGTGCGGCGAAATTTGAAATTCAGCCGGCGGCCTGTTGGTACAAGACCTGTTTGCTCTGAAATCCCCCGTCTGATCGGTTCGATCGCTCTCGCGCAATTTTACAGAGCGCGAGGTTGCTCTCCCTGCCTCCGGTTTCTCGCTTCTCTGCGCGAGAGTCAATGTTTGCTCGGGTTAATAAATAATAACGCGCCTTGGAAAATTTACGATATATAGACATATATATGACAGGGCAAAAATATTGACGATTTCGTATAATGAATTGTTCGAGAGGGATGTATGTGCCATGCGAGCGCGGCGAATGGTCTCTCGCTGTTTGCATTTATAGACGTAGAGTTTTCGCGGAAATCTTTTGTTGATTCGCGTTATAACCCACGCCTGGTGCAACCATTTCATTTGTTGAGTGCGATAAAGCTGTGGTGAATGCAAACAGTGTTATATGCCATAATCGTAACGCATGAATAAAATTAATCCGAGGATTATTATTATATTTAAACCTGCCGCATTTCAATCACTTTATATATAAAATGTAAACCGTAAGTATTTGCGTATATGATTTCTCTTATTATAAAAAAAAATTGTGTGTATTTTATGCACTTGAAAAACCTCCCATGCCTTTGATTTCAATATTATACAAACACACTTGCAGCGACAAGATTGTTCAAAGGCAATCCACAAGAGATCTCGAGAAAAAGTGCTCAAGATCATATTCACCGGTGTCTTTCTTCCCATAGATATCTGTGTACTCACGCACTCGAACGTTAATCTCCCAGGAAATAACGAAAGCTGCGCAGTCACGTGCCTCCTTTGGTATAACCACACCCTCCTCTCCTCCGCCCCCATATTTCTCTCCCTCTCTCTCTCTCTCTTGCACACACGAGTGTTTGCATCGATTACGACTCTCTCTATACGCGTCTTCCGCTCTCCTCGGGATCACGGGCCGCAAAGCAAACGGATTCGCTAAGCGAGTTACGTGCACGGCGGTATAGTGGCCGCGACCGCGGGGGCAAACATTGACTTGTTCAATCATTTCGATCCCCCCCTTCTTCCCTCTGCTCCTCGTTCGCTCGCTAGGCTGTCGTCGCGGCGCGCGCGTGCAAAGAGCCAAAGTCAGAGAGGGGGAGAAGCGCGCTTGCCATCTGTCCCTTTGGCGCGAGGGCTGGAAATTGAAACGAAAACAGAACGCCACTGCTATACGCTGCTCGCTGCGTGTGCGCATATATACAGATATATATGTATAGAGGAGTGGAGAGCACGTTATATAGGGTGAAAGGGGTGTCAATGAGGGTTATTAGAGGACGATATGTGTGCGTATGTGTTTTTTTTTGGGTGGCGGCTGGCTTTCCACGGTGAGCTCTTTATCGGGCCCTCGATCCTGCGGACGCGCGAGGTTTGGTGATCGTGATTTTATACTTGCTTTTGGTCATTACGGTGAAGGGAGAAAGAGAGAAGGGGTCGCGCCTACTGAATGGGATCGGTGATCGCATTGTTTGGCCAATTTGGGACTTTCGAAGAATGAATTACTGCGAAGTAATTGTTTTAAGCGATTTATATCGCTGCCAGGAGAGTATAACGTGTGAGCAGTATATAAGTCGAGCAGGGTGTAAATACTTTTAGATATGAATGGTGGATCTTTCAATGATGAGATGGATATATACAAATTTTAATTGCATGAGCGTATTTCAAAAAAGAAATAATAATATATACATATTACATTATTACTATATATATTATGATTCATTAATCCTTCACATTAAAACTGTTCCGTAACATTGTATAGCTCTATTATACATATAAGTCCTATACCCATAAGACCATCGATTCTCCTTCGACGGCGAAAATCTCGTCGGAGTATAGCCCTTGGACCACGGCGAACGGTTTCCACGCGCGGCGTATAAATCGCCTTTATCGGCGGTCCCTCGTCTAGTTTCCTCGCTCGCACAATGACCAGTACAGCGGCCGAGGAAGCCGGAGAACTTCCAGCGCCTAGAAAGAATGGCGAGATATCGTGGAGGGCAGGGGCTTCGGTGAGTGCACGGATCAGCCGCACAGCGCAGAAACGAAACGAAAAACTATAACGCACGGCCGGCTACCTAATGCCTTATTATTAAAAAGTCCGCGGGCCGGTCGGTTGATTAAACTCCCTCGCGATCGACTGGCTGCACGCGCGCGCTGATTTTCGACTGAAATCCCAGCAGAGCGGCTCAATGCGCCGATTAATAAAGGGCAGCTACGTGTATTCATTCTCTCTTTTTTTTGCTCGCACGAGCGGGCGGAGGCTGTTGCGAATTGTTGCGGTGCTTGCGGGTATTGTACTTTTTTTGGGGGGATAGAGGAGGGTTTGGATTTTTTTTTGGAGAGGGGGGGTGGCCGGTATTGGTATAATTATTACGATTTGTGAGGAGGATGCGGTGAATTGGGAAAGAGGTTGGAGAGGGTTTGGTTGTATCGAATCTTCGGTTCGATTTGTGGCACACTAGTTGATATTAGGATTCTTTTATTAGAAAGTTTTGTTAGAGAACAACATAATTTATAAATAAAATGAGAACATGTAACGTATTGTACTGATCATTTGACCCTTTTAAAAGAATCTTTAATGTTATTCGATTAATGCAGTAGATATTTGTTGGAAAATTTTATCGTTTATATTTATCTTAAAGTTATAATTACTTTTTTTGAAAAGTATTTCGAAGTATTTCTATGGTCGATTCAACATGAAACTATATAGAATAATACATATTCAGGATACAATACAATACTAAAGTATTGTATTGTATCCATAAATGGTTTCACTATTGATTATACAGCTTATTTTATTAATTTTATATTTTTTAAACTATGAAAAAAATGGGAAAACTTATGATACAGTTACTTATCAAGAGTACACCTCAAGATCCCTTGTAAAAATTATGATTGTATATGAAATCCGTATATTTTATAAGCAAACTTTGATTATTGTAAAACCATATTCAAGTCTCGTTTCCTAAGAATCAAGCATCACCAAGCACCATCAAGAATCAAAAACCGAACCATACCATTTTACTCATCAAAAAACGAGGAGGCGTGCGTAGGCGTTTTCGAACGCACAATGCCAGCGGAAAACATTTCAATCTAACCTCCCACGACGTAGGCGCGTGTTTACATTTAATGAGCACGCGGCGCAACAAAGGCCCAGCCAAAAAGAGTGCAAAAGCGCATAAAGAGCGGAGGTGAGCGTGCGCGTGTGGGGTGAGTGTATACAGTTAGTACTCGAGCGTGATGATGCGCGCTCTATAGAGAGTTGAAAGCTCGAGTACCGGTCACGTGGCGGCTCGTGTCGGCTGGTCACGGTTTTGTCGCGCTCGCTTAGCGCCTTTTCTACGCGCGCGCGGCCTATTCGGCTGCGGTAAAAGCATGGGCGTTTCCTCTTCCGCCGACACACGAGCGTATTACGCAGCAGGGTATATGTACGAGGCAGTGTCGCATGAGAAACGAATATTTGCCGCGTCGCGCGGTGATAATCCGGAGGATGTAGACACGGTTTGACCGGATAATCGGCGTCTCATTGTTGCGTAATAGTTGTGGTGGTGGCTTTTATGAGATTGGTTTCACTTTTTTTTTTAATTTATAGTGTAAAGTTTTTGGGGAAGAGGAGATGATTAAAAGATGATGAATGGTAATGAAAATATTGTATTTCATGGATCTGAAGTTTGCATCATTGGAATGCATTAACGAAACAGTTTTTTACGATTGATTAAAGTTATTAAACCATGAAAATTTGATCTAAACCTTTATTTTAAAGCTATTTAATACTATAAAACATTAAATCTGCACGCAAAATTAATATTAATTAGTATAAACTTGAAGTAAAATGAATTATTTTTTTTTATTTCGTTGTACTCCAACCTTGCAAACTACAGACCCATTGTATTTCAAAGCCATAAAATTTTGCTATTGTCAGTTATGCAAATAAACTATAGAATATTTTTAAGCATAAGATAAAGCAAAAAATCTGTCTTTAAAAATTATGCCCATAATTCACTAGATTATCGAGTAACTTATTTTGACACTGAACTTTCCTCACTTTTGCCTAGACTAGATCCTTCGTCTAGGTCACAATGGAATGTGGAACAAGCTCGAAACTACTGTCGAGTCGTTCTCGCGCATATAGACTTTTACAAAAAGCACACGCGCTTACATAGGCGCGCGCGCGTGCGCGCACATAAAGGCTAGACTCTCCTCCGCATCGGTCCGTACCACAATGGGGCAAAAGTCAACGTCCTAGATTTTCCTCGCTCTCAATAACAGTTTGCCCGGCTTAATAGATACATAAAGCTGCCCACGGAGTCTAGAACAACAACAAAGGATCTCGACGCTATCCAGACGTGCACGCGGGCAATGCTTTTCAGTTTCGTTCAGAGTATGTACACGCGCTCTCAGCCGCGCCATTGTAGGCAAAATAGCTTAGGCCCCCTCTTGGCACAATACCTGCCGCTACGTTGGGGGGTGTAGAATCGAGACCCCGCGGAGAGAGCTACGCGCGCAAACAAGCGCGAGCTGTATAGTGCCAGCAGCCCTGCATATATACGTAAGTGCGGAATTTATGATGCCGATACATTGTCAAGCGCCGGGTTGCATGAGTGCGTATATATGCGCGTGTGGAGAGTGAGATACGCACAAAAACGGTAGCGCGGACTGGCGGCGCCGAATTGTCCGTGTAGGAAGCTGCATGGAGTTTCGGGTGCGGGTTCGGGATGTGCGATGAGTGATTTTCAAATCGATGGTTCGGAGTTGATTGTCGGATGCTATTTTCTGCGAACTTGGCGGGAATCCGTTATTCGGGCTTTCTATATGTGCTCAATAACTGTTGTCAAAATTTGAATGTGTACATCGGTGAGTAAAAGAGTTGATCTGTATAGTGTAGCAACAGCGATAGTAGTTTTTGGATTTTAGATTCTTACAGAAATAAATATGAAGATGTTGTAAACCATCAAGGTCCGTGAATTTAAAGCGAGTTTATCCGAAAGTCACCTATTACATTAAATTTCGTAAAAGTTGACTTAATATAAAATTATATTTCATTCACGATTATGCAAAGGTATAAGAAGTTTAAAGTATACATATGTGCAAATCCAGCGAAATCTGCGACAAAACCCTAAATGTGGTTTTGAAAATTTTTTTTCGAGCACACGTATCACACTTGATTTTTCCTTTTGTTTGTAGTTTACATAAGAGAAATTCGCTGTTGTATAACGCTTATCAAGGGGTATACTTTTTCTAGAACAACTTCTTACTTTTTAAGGACGTTCTCCGAGAAAACGATTTTCTTGTGATTTTCCTGAAACTTGCAGAGAACGTTTGATTTAATGTTCT